>JABFQD010005754.1:0-10408 GCA_022817045.1 Psix sp. ZL-2020
TTCATTCAAGGAATACGAAAACCTCTTATTATATTTAATACGTAAGTAATGTATAACTTTGATAAAAAAATTAAACAGCTCCTCCTTTCATACTTTTTTCATTAAAAATTAATTAGAAAATTAAAAATACTTAAAAAAACTGTATTTTTCGGTAAGGAAAAATATGATTGTATTTCATCCAAAACTAAAATAAACTATTACATTTAATTATAAGGATGATAACCAAATTTCGTCAATATTGAGAAAATGATTAAAAATTGATTAAAAACTGAGAATTTTTAGGCTTCAACGCTTTTATATTTTGAACAAAATATCAATCTAGAATGTACTCAAATGAGGGTGAGATACAGTAAGAACACAAAGTTCAAAATACTCACTGAATACGGTTTAGTCTTATATGAATGTATGAAAATAGTATATTATTCCGAAAGGTCGGGGTAAAAGCGATTCTAGATGGAAATAAAATAGGCAACTAAGGCATGTGATGTTGAAAGCAACTCAAGGCAAAGTCGAATTACGATATACTGAATTTTAAAAATATATATCTTATATTATTTATAATTTATACTACTTAAGTCAATTATTTAAAATTTATTAAATAACCGGGCTTTTAGAATTAACAATAAAAATAACGTCTAGGATTCCTACATAAAATAAGAATTCTAACATCATGAAGGATTGAAACTCCATCGTACTTGATAGTTGATGGTAGAAAATTGAAGAAAAGTCTAAGTAAATTTCAATTTAAAATGTTGAAGGTTTAAATGCATATTTCAAATTTAAGATACTTTAAGTTGTAATCAAACCAGTTCGCTAATACATCTAATATAACTTGAAAATGATGTTTTTCACAATTTTTTATCAGTATTAAGTAGTGTGCAACTACTGAGTCAATGCTCTTAAACATTTTCATAAACAGCTACTATTTTTACATTTCAGAAGAAATTTGTTGCGGTTACGTACTCTAATAACATCTAGCTTCATACTTCACTGTGCGGTGACATAACTTCTCATTGAATTACTATACTCGTTGCCAATCTATCTTAGTATTGTGATCATGATGTAGTTTAGCTGGAGTATTTATTAGTAAAATATTTTGATTATTATTGGCAAAATTATAATTTATGAATAAAAAAGATGAGACAAAACAGGTTTAATATCATCTTAATAAAATAAAGTTATACTCACTACATGAAATATTATTATATACAAATTTTCCTTTATTCGACCAAGAATTAAAAAAACGCTATACAGAAACCAGACTGAAATTAGCATATTAAGAGTTACTTTCGGATGCCATAAAAATATTAATTTTTAAGAATTAATTTAAATTCTAAATTGCCCATAAAAATCTGAATAGTAAAATGAAATATTTGTAATAATACAGAAAAATAATGAAATGATTAGACATTTTTGAATTGATATAATCAATTGCCTTAATTTTAATAAAAATAAAGATAATTAAACTTTAACAACTTTCATTTGTCTAAAATACAACTCAGTTCAATCACTTAGTCTAGACTTTCAGTTTCAAAAATGTATCCGGAATCTTCAAAATTGATCGATTATTATTTTCTTAATGATGTATGACAATATTTTTAAAGAGATTTCCAATCATCATTGTTAGAAAGTTAATAGCTATGTAGTATTTAAGATGCAGTTGATTCGCAGTAGTTGTTGACACGTAAGAATAGCTATAGAGTGTTGCTAAAATGTTATCAGGAACTCAAGTTGCAAGTGATAGCCCACTTGATAATAAGAATAATTGATCAATGAAAAGAAAAAAGAATACAAAAAATCAATATAACTATATCAAAGTTAAGTCTATATCTCTTGCTTTCTGCTATTTCCACATGAGCAGTATATAATACTGATTCCAAGTTTAATTGTACCAAGAGGTGTATAGCTGCGCGTAAACATCGTTTAGAGCTCGTGCAACGGTTAGGCCCCATAATCGAAGAAATGTTGTCGTGTGCACTCAACAATGTAAACACGCGTGAACTCAGATAAAGATAATCATTTTTGAAAATTAAATTAAACTTTAAGACAGAAGAAAGTAGAATTACATTGAGTATTGAAAAAATTGAAGCATCAAGTCGAAAGTGGATTAATCATACAGAAGTTGATTTAATATTTTTGGGTATAGAAATTAGTACTTCCGGTATAGAATTTACTTCCTATTAGCCTTGATTGCTGGCAGAATCTCGATCTGTAAATGAAATCTTTAACTGACCTAAATTTATAACTTCGTCATAGTTAGTACTTGAACGCGATTATATTTTTCAAGAGTTGTGGCCGATTTTCGAAAATCACAATCTCTGGAGCTCACTAAGCTTCACTTCATATAGGCTCCGGCCACCATACGAAATATGATTTAAGCTCGTACATTTTCACAGCCGTATTTCTCATGAATCCTGGTTGACGTTAGTGAAGTAACTTTCAAGATCGGTTTTGCAGGAATTTTGCAAACTCTTCTGACTACTTAAAGTTAAAAAAAGGCATACAAAAAATTATTCTTAAAAATTCTTCTATATTCGAATTTCGTTATACCTTGTAGCAACCACTGTCTATTTTAAGTTGAAAAATTGATCTTCAGCATGATCACCGAAAATTTGTTCAAATCTTGAACGAGCTAAAGCAGAATTAGAAAAGATCGAAACATAAAATACGGTGTCCCTGGTGACTATTTAAAATGGGGTTATATCATGTTATATCATTTGAAGTTATTTCTAATTGGATCATCGAGATCACGTTATTTTAATAAGATATTCTGATGGAAGATATTTTAAACGATCAATGTTTTCAAATGGTATTGCTTGTTAATGTAAGTGGTTTATTTTTTCTTAATATATACATCATACGTAGCGCAATGAAATATTTAATTTACTGAAGGAGTTAAAAGCACGAAAATACCAATCAAAAAGTGTGTTTTTATGAAAATTTAACTTTTATAATTTCTTAATACAAAATAATGTAATATTTGTAATTATGATAAGGATATACTTATGACAGTGGTACAAACAAATACGCATATAGAGACTATTCGGTAAATATTTTATTTGACTCCCCCCCTTCCCTCTAACATGAAATTAAATTACTCTTTCTAGGGGTTTCCTGACCTGCTGAACCGCTTTCGAAATATTCGCATATTGGGGTCTAAATAACTCCATATTAATTCCCAATATTTATAAAATTAAATATAGGAGACATAAAGCTTCATAAATCGTAATAAAAACCACGGGTTTTTATTTCCTTGGTGGCTAGCAGTCGCTTCGGCGACGATGTGTGATCCTCCAGCACACTCGCTAGAATGGTTCTGCATCTCCGAAAACCGCTTTCCGGCTCTCTTTGCTGTTATGCCTCTTGAACTCAACCGCTTCAACGCATGTCATTTTCGAGACTCCAGGAACTCGGTAGTGAGCCCCTTATTTAGATCCTAATGATAATTTTGGAACTTCATTAATCAATGAGTTAACGGTGTATTGGTTTGATTAGTTTTCAAATAAGGGGAGTACGAGGGGCTTGCCCCTCGGTTCTTATTTTTTATGATGGATTGGAAAAAATTTTCTCTTTTCGATAAAAAATGGCTTATTTATTGCGAATCGAAAATTGTGTTGTATTTGATTACTTTTTCCACTGTTATTGAGAAAATCATAGATTTAGATAAACTTGAATTTTAAAAAAAGTGGAATATGTACGGCATTTTGATTGCGTCGCTTCAGAATGGCTGTAAGATAGATGGTCAACATACGGTTAGGCAAGGCAATGACAAAGCAGTGGTATAGCATTAGTATGAAAATGGCATGGTAATAGTACGCCAAAGGCATCATTGGCATGACCATGGCATTGCAGCGGCAGAGCATAGGCAAGAAGTATCATACTAATCGATCAATGGAATGGCAATAGCATTATAAACATAGATTTTTAAAAAAAAATTGCGTGCAGTGTCATTATTTACTTTCCACATCGTACAATGTAATCGCTTCCTTATTACTCATAGGTTTTGATTTCGGTACCAGTTTATTGTTCATTACTGTTTTATGTGGTGAATTGAATTTATACTATTTTAATTATTTTTTTCATTCCGGGAAAAGTTCAACTGTACACATCTTTGTTGGGCAAGATCGCGTTATAGTAGATAAAAAAAAAGATAATAAAAGCAATTTTGGATACAGAAATAGTTGGTTATAGGGAATCAAATTTTAACTAGGTATGTTAAGTGTACCAAATCATAAAATTTGTCAGACCCTTTACACCCACCAGTATTTTTCTGGTATTTTGATGTTAATCTTGATCATCGTCATTATACTGGCATTTGTCTACAGACCGAATGTTTCTATATTCATTTTTTGCGGCACGCGCCTTTTTTCTAGTAATAGAAAATAAGATATCCGTCTGCTTTTGTTTATTAAACTGAAAGCTTCTACTTAGTCTAAGCCGCTTTTAACTCTCTGTTGGAATATTGATCGTTTGAGCTTTTTATCAATATATTTGCTGTCATTTTTTATGAAGTGGCAATTTAATCTCTTAGTTTTTATATAAAATTGTCTATTTTTAGGATTTTTACAATATCGTAGATGAATCTGTTTGGGAAATAATTGGTGTATACTGTGTCAGCCTGTGCACGTTTTCAAGCATCTTCTTTCAAAAATTCTGATTTTTTTTCTTCATCGTATGTAATGTGTTGTAGGTTATTAAACGCCTAATTAAAAGTAGATAAGCAATAACTTTGGCTCTGTTATTAAGGTAGCGTAAGTAAGTTTTCATCTAGATGGAAACCTAGGTATTTCACTGGTTTTGTTATGCTCAATAAAGTTGTTTGTCTCTGGGCTTTCTCTAATTCGATTCGGTAATTCGGTAAGTTTTTTCGTGTTCGATAGGCTTTTTGCGAGATTTCATTTCATGTACTCTTGATTCGAAGAGGATTGTTGTATACGAAAAAGTAAGACGATTTGTACACTTTCTCAAGTTTATTATGTTTTATAATACATACATGACTACGAATATTTTGCAAAACATGCATAACTTCTTAGATTCTAGATTTTTACGTTGGTACCATCTTTCGCAAATAATTTTGTATATTATAACCGTCTTGATAATACCAATTATCAATTTAAAACTTAGTGTGATATTAAGATTTTATTTAAACCAAGTTGCGATTCTTGAACTTAATTAATATAAATGTACATATGACGTGATCCGTCATAAGAGTCACAAGTATTGTGCCGAATTAAGTATTGACACAAGAAAGTTCGAATCCACACCGTGAATTGTGTTTCTTCTCAAAGCGTGTTTTTCTTCAGAATTTCTACAAAATTTGTCTTAAGTTATGACTAATTCTTATGTCGTGCTTAATTCCTATTTCATATTCAAGCACGTACATGGAGGTCGGAAAAGTGAATCTGTTCTGCAATACGACACGATAAGTTGTTCGTCGACTTAATGACTGCCATATGTGTCACAGGCCGATACTTTAGCATGTCATAAAGGCATTAATTACATTACAAACGGTACAGTACTTGACCTCTAAACGAAAAGGCTTTCGTTTTTTTAGGCATTATATACAAATTGAACAACCTATCCACTATCGGCGTCGCCGAATACTAATGAATAATATACATTGGAAACCATTCTGGAATTTAAACACAACTTGTATACGTATAGAATAACATCCTACACTTTTTAAATATATTTTGAATAATATGTATCAAGCGTTCCTACAGAATAAAGATGGTTTAGGTTGTGCCATTGTTTATTTCCATTTTCTAGACTTTGTAATAATTTATGATTTTATAAAACAGGTCTTCTAATTGTTCCCGGAAAATTATAGAATCGGAATATTCATATGTAATTACTAAGTCGTCAGCAAAAAGGTTGTTATAGATTTGATATTATTATTCATTTCAGATATTTTGTAAATTCAACGTAAAGATGTTAAATAATATGGGTTCATTAATTATTTCCTCTTTGGATTTAGTAGTTTTTTTTTGTTAGACGGACAGTCTTTTTTAGTAAGCTTATATAATAAGTAATATATTCAGATCGAGTCAAACGCTTTTTCAAAATCTATTGAGACATATGAATCTCTCAGAATCTATGTTCCTATAAACTCACGGTTCAATAGTGATCTTTGAAGTTATTTGGTGGTTGGAGTATACACTGATTGCTTGAATCTAAATCTGAAATCATATTGCTGTATGATATTCTTAGACTTGTTGAGTCAACTCAACAATTCGTTGAGTTGTTTGTTTATTATTATTTTACACACTAGTTTATGTTAGGAAATAAGTTGATTGGCATGAAGCTACCTATGCTTATAAGTGTTTTTCTTGTTTTAGTATTGGAATAACTTTTTTAAACTTTTATTTGTTCGGAAAAGTGTATTTGTTTAGCATATGATTAAGTAAGCAACTAACATGACTAAATAACATGAAATACTGATATTATAATGACTTACCCTCTCGATGTCTTGACCGGCTGGCAACTGTCACAACGATGTGGAACATAACCTCTCATTGTTGGACAGGTAGATGCAAACAAGGTATCACTGGCATGTGATAGAAATGAGCAAAATAAAAAACAAGTCTGAATATAGGTGTCGCAAACGAACTCGTAACGAAGAATTTATATATTCATTTATTTTATTAAATGATGTATCTCCTAATCGCAAAATTAGAGATATCATAATATTCCTAGAAGGTTTTATTATTGATTTATTATAGTCTTCTTCTGAGGCCTATTGTTGACAAAAAGTATAACCATGTTTAATATTTGATTGGAAAGTGGGTTTTCGCTACTAATTCAGAATTTTTCATTTCGAGTATTGTTTATTTTCTAATCCTCGAATAAGCAAGCCCAAAGCATATTAGGCTCTTGAAGGTTCTTCATCGAGTTCTTAATGTCTGTTCTTCTAAATATTTTATTGCCTTTTACGAAGAAATTTATATCTTTTATTAACATGTTTTTTATTTCGTTTACCAATGTTTATTTAGTTATTGTCTGAATTATATTTTGATCTCCTTTCTGAGTTCTTCGATTCTGGATACAAGAATTCTCAATCCTGTTCGGTCTATTCGAAATCTTTCTATTTTGTAACGATGGGTCATGAATTCACTGAAATTTTTGCCTGTGATAGTTTTATCATATTGTTAACATAATTGTTTGCAGAGTCATTATTCTTGTATATTGGGGCAGGCTGTTGTATCGTTTTATAAGGTGTTTTATAAGAGTGTCGTCTAACTAATACAAGAACTTGTCAATTTTTGCTTATGTTATATTTCTGTTCCCGAGAGTTTTTGATTCTCATTCATGTAAATAATTTTCGAATTCTACCCAGTCTATTTTTTGAAGTATAAATTTTTCGGTGCAGACGGATAGTCTAATATTTTTTACATTCTTTTATTTTCATCAATATGTTTACTTTCTTAACCCATCTGTATAAATACCTTCCTTTTAAATAGATAAGAATGTTTTTTGCCAATAAATAATAGTTTCTGTCGAACTGGAGATTTAATTCTTAAAAAATTAGTCTTAAAATTCTTAAAAATTAGAAGGTATAACTGCTCGACGTCGATGTTCCGATGATGAATATATTTCGCGTTTCTATTGTTTATTTCAAATTTTATGATCTCATATTCTATTATTTTGATAGTCCTCATTTTTTAAGGTGATTTTCCTCATAAGCGAACCCCCGTGTATAGTTTGGTCGGTCTTTTTTGATGAATACAAAATGACTATATTATCTAGATTTTGATGTTTTTAAAGTTTCGTTACATTAAATCACTATCGATTCGATCAATAACAATTCACATTAATAGATCTTACTTTCAAATTTCTAATATTTATTTTATTTAATTATCTTCTATGCTTTAAAATTCAAATTTAAATGTTGGTATATTTTTTTAATCATGTTTGAATTTCTTGCTGTTGTATTTCCAACTTCTCGCAGTTGAGGAATAATTAATTTTAGTAAATCGCGTTTAAAAGAATTAATTAGGAGATTTAGATAGTCTTCGAAAAAGAATACTGATTGGATTGGGTTAGTTCTTGTGGTGATTTGCTTTCAATAATGATAACAATTTCAGTAAGTTTTTGCTTGTTGCGTCATGTTTTTTACTATTTAGGTGCTTCGTTATTGTGTAACGAGTCTGTCACTGTCAGTTATTATTTAATTTTTTGCCCGTTGTAGTCAATTAATGCCATTTCTTCTATTTTCGTTTTCAGCTCGGCCAATTTTGAGCATCCTTGATATGATACTGAATACCCTCACATTTCACAATTCATACAAAATGCTTTAACCGCGTTGTCATTGCCATTTGCAATTTCTTTGCAGACATTGCATTCTCTTGGCCTGTATGAATCAAGACTCTTAACGAACCTTTAGAATCGGTTGCATTGCTGACCATCACTATACTAAAATTCATAATGTTACTTATATTAATTTTATACGGTAAGCAAGATAGCTTTAAACAGAATAGTAAAAAGCTAATTTTTTTACCCTTAAACAGCGAAAAACATTAACTTTACGAAAAAACACTATTTTTTTCATTCATCATTTTTTTTAAATTAAGAAAGTTCTGAAGGGAAAAAGGATTTTTCATGTTGTACATATTTTGGAATTCTATTTAAACCATAATTTTTTTTTACTCCAAAAGACAATTCTAATTAACAAATCGATCTTATAAATATGTTCATCTTATTATCGCGATATATTCAAATAAAAAACATTTACATCTATTATGTATTATGTTCCAGCCTTTTATGCATGTATGCATTAAATTGGTATCAAATATTAAGATCCTGTATTAGCTTTTTGGTATCCAACCCTACCTAGTTATGGTTAGCTTGATATCAGTTGTATTTCATGTGCTCTTGAGTATAGGGTAATTAAGGTCTAATTAGATGTTAATTGGGACAGGAGCAAACGGTTCTTTTTAAGATTAAATAAGGCCATCATTGACATTCTATAATACTACTGATGATAAAAAAAATCCCTGAAATCTATAAATCTATGAAAATGTGATAATCTTTTCTTCTAAAATTTTTATTGAATCTTTATTCTCATTAAAAATTGAAATTGTTTTCACTAGCTGCTCTTTTAATTTAGTGTTTTTTTTTCAATATTTTAACATATGTTGTTGTGACCAAGCTAATAATTAAAGGTTATTAAATCTAAGGTGGGCCACATGGCCTTTCATATGGCACCTTATTTTAGGCATACCCTATGGAAATTTTAGCAAGTCCTCAAATGCATATCTATCAAATATAATTTATTACTGAAATAAGCAGTTTATAATAAAAACCCTAAAGAGGTCTCGTGAATTTTTTATGTGATATGCCATCTCACAAATGCCAGTATGCAATTAATGCATCGAGTTTTTTTCAGAGTCAAAGGAAAATAATGTTTAAAAACGTAAAAATATGCAATGACTAATCAAATGTAATTTCTTGAAATCATTCGCAGGAAAATATTTTACATATTTTATGGGTTCTGTTAGTCAGACTGAATTTTATATTTTGTTGATGAAGTTACACAATTTTCTCAATACAAAATGTCTTCTTTCAAAACTTTTATTCGAATATACCACAGATATATATTAAAGTTGATTGAATAAATTTTTCATTAGCAAGTAGACTTCTTCCCCTGGAATAAATAATAGCAATGAATTTAAATTAACACTATCTGAACACCGATAATATTTATAAATATATATTAAATTCGTCTCTATGATGAAAATAATAAAAAATGGCATTTTTAAATCACAGCATAAGTATATCTAAATAAATGAAATCTATTATATATATGTACGTATGTACATGTGTTATGAATTATATTTTTAAATATAATTACAATTAACATTTAGTAATTTTTTTATCATTTTTATTTATTTACTTTAATTGAAAGATTATCATCTTTTAGGTCACGTGTTCAAATAAATGATTTGTTGTGCGCTGCAGAAACAGCAATTCACGATAATTCATGAGACGTCGCAAGCTAGGACTTTAGGTTAGGTGATTTAAGTACCTAACACCAGACATGGCTTAATGAACAGCAAACGAAACGACTTCGTATGTCGATGTAACTTGACACTTACTATTACTTCCGTTCAACATAGAAAAAAAAAAAAAAAAAAATAAAAGAAAATACGAAAAGCTTGACGAAAAGCGGGACAGACTGTGATTAAGAACTCCACGAATTGTACGATAATTGTGTCATACTTTATATATTATTCAAATAAATATAATTTTATATTTATAAAACCAACAATGAATTAATCACTTCGATCTAAATTTCTTCGATTACTTTAATTTATGTAAAATATTATAATATTCATAGTTTAATTTTAATAATTATCAAATGTTAATTATATTTCAGTATGCATATCAAAAGGATATTGGTTTTAAGGAG
>JABFQD010005755.1:0-10407 GCA_022817045.1 Psix sp. ZL-2020
GTATGTTTTACATTGGAAAAACTAACAAAAATTAATGAAAAAATAATTTCTCAACGACCATTCAAACATATTTGCAAAATTATTCAATATCTTAATGTCAAAATAAGAATCAGTGCAGATATATTAATATTTCATTTGTATAAATACTGCATTTATTAATAAAAATTAATATTTACGATACGTTTTATGAAGTTAGAAACAATTTTTCATTGAAATTGTTATTTATTTAAAACCTACGAAATTCTAATGTCTTGCATTTGACTTATGTATACGGGGAATCTATCTTAATATTTTTCTTTGTTGGATGGGGGGATAGAGTAAGAGGTACAAATTGAGAAATTGAGAGAAAAAAATAGAACATAGAAAATAACATTATTTTTGATATGCAATCATAAAAATAATACAAATTTTATTTATTATTTTTTATTTATTATTAATTATTACGTTTTATTTTTTTAATTCTATAGACCTTTCAACTTGGCTTATTAAAGTTGACATTCCATATCTATAACATAACAAAAAGAGCGTGAGCTTTTATATATTTAATATTTAAACTTTACAATAATTTAATTTTTTTTATTTCAGTTACCTTAAGGTTTTCGCATCGTATTTTATCTCGTACAATGCAATTTTACACAGCTCGCTAAATGTTTCGTTTAAAAACTCAAAAGAAAAAGATTATAACAAAACGGACTTTTTCATGCGTATGTGATATTAAAAATGTATCACACATCACATCACATATTAACTATAAAAATTTCATAGATTTGATGTGATATATATGGCCTACAATATAAGAAATATCTGAATAAAAATTATACTCGGATTCCGATGAGTCCTCAGATAGTAAAACCTTTTGATAATAATTACGATGTTAAGTGAATTTTTTAGTAAAATAATCTACGTAATTTCGTGTTCTACATGGTTAAGTAGATCGGGATTCTTCTGAGACAATTAGATTGGTCTAAGGTGTCTAAATAGATGGCCCATATCAAAGTTGCGTAACTAGGGTTCAGCGACGCTATCTTGTCCGGATTTTTGTAGCAAGATAATGACAGTTATGTTTCTAGAGTATAAAGAAACTATCTCTACACCTGACGTCTTACAAGTTTTAGAGATCATGCCGGGAGAAGAGCCAATGAAAGCAGAACATTCGATTGAAAATAGTAAAGCCCCAGGTTCTGACAACATACCGAATGTGGCCTTTAAAGCTGCCGTAAAAAACAGATATTATTTTTGATGTGTAGAACATCTGTTTTAGAGAATGCGTATTCTCGAATCGTTAGAAAACAATTCGGAAAGCCGCTCATTTACCTGCTGGATACAACCGACAATGATGCTTTAAACAATAGTCTGTAATGGGTTCGAAGAATTTACCGATGGTAATCAGGGCTCTTTTCGAAATCTAATGTGGTTTTTGAAAAATAAGATCTGCCATGGATACTATGGATAAAGTTGTACATATTACCCTGGATGAAAAAACAGGCAGAAGTTCATGAAGGACAAGAAAAAGCACTGCACTACAGTGATCTTAGATGTTAAAGAGGTTTTTAACTCGGCCAGATGGAGTTTTCTTCACAACTAATAGCTGTTCCAGTTTATATTCAAAGGAAATTTGAATGTTCTATATTGAGGAAAAAAAGAGTTTGAATAATTATAAATTTTAGAATAAAAATTGCAAATTTTACATGAAAGTTAAGACTTTGTACAAATATCAAAAAATTACTACCCAAAATAGAAAAATTCGCGTGATAGATTATTAATTTCACAAACAAAGTTAAAATCTGTATTATTTTTCTTGTAAATTGTATTAAATTTATAATTTAAAAAATCTAACATTTTAATTATTCAATCTTTTTTTCTTTTAGTGTAACCACCTTTCTGAAAAACTGCTGACTTATGATATGGAAACGGGAAGATCATACACATCATGGTTGGTATTTCAAAAGTTTCTATCCTTCGATCAATGCTATGGAACATTATGTATGACGCGGTTTTAAAATTAGCGATACCAAAGACATAACAATTGTCGGGTTCATCACACGTACGTCAAATAGAGCGGTGGCATACGTCCGCCATTGGCTCAGATCAGTTGCCCTATAGAACTATCGTTTGATAGTTCTTTGATATCGTTTCATGGCATTCTTTAGGCGTTTATATAGACAGTAAACTGCGATTCGAAAAATACCTCAGAACCGTAGGTTTGAAAGCATCACGTACAATAAATGCACTGTCACGCATTATGTCAAACATATAAGCTGGACAAAGCTTTAAGCGATTTCTGTATACGGCTGAGTTCAATTGCACCCTATATGTTGCTTCGGTTTGGTTCTCGAGCTTGAGTACTGCCTCGAGCGCTCGAGAGGTTACAAGATCTACAGGAGAACTACACTTCGGGTTCCGTATGCTAATTTCATGGTTTCTTATGACGCCGTGTGTGTATTGTAACTGATTTGCCATCCATCGATCTCTTGACAGAAGAATGTGATAGAATGTGCAGTCGTCGACTAATCATAACTAGAAAGAAAAGAGCATTTGTAGAAAAGGAGAATCGATTGAAGACTGGAAAAGCTGGTAGCATCGATGGGATGTTTCAGTAAATGAAAGAAGGACCCGTTGCTTAGTTTCAGATATCCTGACATGGAATAGCAAGAAATCATGCTGAGGTTAATTTTTACCTCACGCAAGTTTTTTGTGTGTTTATTGATTGTATATCAAGAAATATTTGAACAAACATTTATTTATAAACTTTTTTTATTTTATATAACTTGTTTACTTATTTATTATTTAAAAAAGTTAATTTTCATAAAAACTAAGTTGTAATGTTATTATTTTTACTGATTTTTTCAAATAGGTTTCATATCGTGGATAAAAAATAGCATAAACGTACACATATATAGTATGTTGATTTGAAGCTGAGTTTGATTATTTATACTAATCCGAAAGTGGTCGCGCAAGCGGTCATTTCGACTGCGCAACAAAGATATCCGAGTGAGCTTTTTGTTGACAAATAAAGAGGTAAAAAAAAACACGCAATCATTCCGGAGTTAAATGCGTTTCATTCTTGATTTTTGTTTTCAGCAACAACTGTATAGCGAGTGGCTTTTCCGTTTTTATTATTTTACACAAATTATCATATTTATATAACAGTAAAAAAGTACGTTAAAAGCGAAAGCAATCTAAAACTTCTGACTCGAGTTAGATCTTTCATAAAATGAAAAAATTAAACGAAAGCCAATCAATACCACAATTCAATATAATTCCATTAAACCTTTCAATATATAATATTATAATAGTATTCATATTAAAACAAAAACTTATGAATGTTTTTTTAAACAATTTTCATAATTGACTCTTGTAGCATCATTCGTCAGTAATAGGCAATGATTTTCTTGTATTGCCTTCTGTCTTTGAGGTCGTGGAAGTCGCTAGTCATAGATGAAAATTCGAAGAATGTCGTGAAAATACAACTCTGCCATAAACATTGTTTGTATATTAATTCCAGCAATCAATATGTGTACTGTAATGTGCTTCCGCGTCTTTAACATTGATTACAGAATGAACCAATTGAACTTTTGTAAAATTGATCTTAAAATTATTGTTGGAACTTGAACTCAATAAAAAAGTTAAGCTATAAAAATAATATAATTTTTGGATTTATAACAAAGTTTTTAAAATAGATGTAATTTCTTTACATAAAATGTACTTTAGAAGTATGTGGTTTAGGGATTAATAGTCCACCTATCACGTTTCATTTGTTTATAATAATTAGGATTTATTCAAATAATGTCTGTCTATGGTGTGTCTCAAAAAATACTGTATCAAAATTCTTTCTTGCTTGGCAACAAAGAGAATAAAAATTAATAGAATTTAAACATATGTCAAATTTACTAAAAGTCATAGAAAGACTTGTCAACTCAGTCAAGAGCTTATGGCGTCGATGACGAGTTGTTACGCGTCGTGTACAATTATCGTTGAAAAACGAACGTCATAAATTCCTATGTTTATGGGAATCATATTACCAAATGTTCTCAATAGAAAATTTCACAATAATAGGATCCAGTGTTGCCACAAGTATTTTGTTGCATTCGCATTTGAACTGCTTTAAACTCAAAATTTTAATTTTGAGTTTAAAGCTAAAAGGTGTTCTCTAAAACATTTATCTTGTTTATATTAATATTGTTGCTAGTAAAAAAAATCTATTCAATATATTCTACGATTTCGATAATATTTGTTTACAAAAGAAACATATCAAATTTAATTTTAATTTAGCAAGCCTCGGGTTAATCACAGCGAAATCTAACAACACAAATTATTTTCTCAAAATGGTCAAATGTTTTAAGAATTCGCTATAGAAATATCATAAAGCGCTCTTGTTAGGATTAAAAGTAAACATCTATTGGCTCAACATTTTATTTATAAAGATTTTTTCATAGCATATATGAAAACATTATCAAACAGAAGTGGGATCAAAACTATACATTTTTATAATAGGTTATAAATTGATACCTTAAATAAACATTTAAAAAGATTGATTAAATAAAAAACTTGTGCATTTAATTTGTTTATATATTCACTACAAACGTGAGATGTGAAAAACGAAATAAATACATAATAACGAATCTAGCTCTAGATTTCAAGAAACATATATAAATTTTTATATAAATTAGTACTTTACTCATGAAAATTTAGATACAGTGCCTTTGAATAGAAGTTTTATTCATGTCAATGTATATTTCAAATGTGGGGTTGTATATTCAACCCTTGTGTTTTACTCAAGGTGAAAATTCTATTTATAATCTTGTTTACATCAACTCAGCTGCGTTCGTGGAATTTTTTTATATTAATTTTTACTTTTCATTTAATCAAATGGAAAAATTTTGACTTTAAAGCTTTAATGAAAATTTACACTGTAAAAATTTGAATATGAGGTATTTTTTTCGAAATACTTCGTTCTTGTAGGGTTAAAAATGTAAATAAATATGTAAAATTCACATTTTATTAGAAATTATTGTTAATGAAATAAAAATATTAAATGTAGCTTGGATGACTACATCAATCTAAAAATTAGTGTATTAATATGTATCTAAAATAAACGCTATATATTTATTAATTATACATTATAACAAAAATCTAAGATTTAGGTATTTTATGTTAGTCTATAAACGTGAAAAATAATATTATATATATTAATATACTACTAACTTTTATCGTTTTATTAAGGTGAAATTGTTTAATATAACTTACTAACAAATTAATTCTCTTAGTTTGTAGATATCGATTTCGAAAAAGTCAATACATTCAATCTTGGATCTGTACCGGAAGTTTTTGAACATAGTAAGTATATGTAAACAATCATTTTTATAATTTCATATAGTTTTTTTTGTAAAAATATTTTGAACTAAATTATTCTAAATGGTTGATTTAATTTATTTTTTTTTAAATATTTTTATTTTAAATTCAAATATATAATAAAAATTAAAAGTCTGTCTTCAAAGAAATTTGAGCTTTTTAATGAATGTTAATTAATACTAAATTATAACTGAATATCATTTTTATTACATATCAGCAATTTAGTTTGATAATAATTCTTAGATAAAATTGTTCATTTCATTGTTTCCTCTATAATAATTTTATGATTTTTGTCAGGTGTCACAAGGGCCAGAAGAATGCAGAGAAGAATGGTGTTGCCCTACAAATCCGATAGGTTCTTCAGCATGAAGAATCCTTTCATTCATTCAAGAAGTCCTAGAGATCCAGTAAAATCTGAGTGTTTCGAACAGATTATGAAAGCCTACGAGATGAAAAATAAAACTCAAGAACGCAGAATGCGCTTGGCAGCGTTGACTAATAATATCGAAACTGTGGAACAATTGTTGAATGCTGGAATATCTCCAAATAATCAAGATTATCGAGGAATATCACCCTTACATTTAGCTGCATGCAGGTAAATTATCAGTCATTTTATAATACTAATAAACTAATTAAAGAAATTATTATTGTAAAGTTCCAATAAGTTATAACTAATTCGTGTTATTTATACTTATGTTATAATTTCAAACAAACTACATTGAGTAGGAATAAAAAATAGATGAAATTGATATCAAATGTAATTCATGTATGTTTTTTGTTTTTAGAGGATACACCGAGATTGTTCGTTTATTGCTTGAACATAACGCAGATCCTAATGCAAAAGACTGCATAGGTAATACTCCTCTTCACTTAGCGACATTAACCAATAAGGTACCTGTGGTAACTTTACTCCTGGAGGCAGGCACAAATGTACTGACTTTAGATAATCGTGGCTTTACACCCTTGTACTTGGCGCAATCAAGATTACGACTGCTGCAATCATCTAAATGTGATGGCCTAACTGAAGTTGAAAAGCAGATGTATGAAATCGTTAACATGTTGCGAGTTTACCTTGAAAAAATGCCCGCAAAAAATGAATCGCACAAGTGGAACGAACAAATGGAAAAGATTAATGACATTTGTTCTAAATTGTCTCTATCGAATGCATCCAACTCCGCTGAAGAAGTACAAGATGATGTCCGTAGTTTGTTAAACAGCATCGAAGCTTTGAATTTGTCATAAACATTTGCATTCGTCGATAAACTTGCTTTGTTATTCACACAAATTCTAGCTTATGAATATCGTATTATTAAACATGGTAATTGTTACCATATTTTTCTACCGTTTTTCAAGTGTTTCAAGTTTTTCAAAGGAAAGAAATTAATTTACAAAAAATTATCAGTCAATTGTGAACTTTCTGTATAAAATTTGGCTTGCGTATTGTTTTTTCTTTTATTTTGGAAAGTTTATTTCATTTTTTTAAATTTATGCGAAGCTAATTTTGATAGGACATTTATCTATAAACTTTATTGTTTTGTTCAATTTTTGTAAAAAAAATCTATGATTTATGTGCAGCTTATAGAAGTTCGATACGTATATAATGATAAGATTTTGAATATGTATGCAGTCTAATAAAATGACCTTAAATAAATCATAGAATGCTTAAAAGTTTAGTTAATACTAATATTTAATTTTTCACTGTACATTCTCTCTCCTTCTCTCTCTTGCTCATTATCATTCACTCTCACAACTTCTTTCTCCAGAATTGACATAATTGAAATAATAGAACACAAATAACTTTGATCGAATTTTATTCGACAATGTATATAATGGATCTAAAATAAATTTTACATTCTTTGTACATAGCTGTGCAAGAATACAAAATCGAAAGTTTATGTAACATAGCTTGTGCACGTATAATTTGTGCGAAAAAACTGATAAATAAAGCATAATAATAAAAATTGAATACGCGAATTTCTTTTATACTTTTTAACATCTTTTTCCAAAAGTATAGTATAAAATTTAACATCGCAAAAACTAGAAAACACGGTACTAAAAAATATACGAATACAAAATTTTACATGAAAATGTGATTGCTTTGGAATACTATGAACACAATCGGAAATTCGAATTGTTTTGAAACAAAATCTCGCAACTCACAATTTTTAGGATCCCACTATATACATTTCACGGTCATTATAATACTATTTAACATTTTCTATGTATCGACTATAGATGTACAACATCTTTGATAACGATTTTTCTTATACAATAAAATTTCAACAACAAAACAGATTTTTTCAATTTACTGTTTTGTAACATTCTCGTAGATTTTGATTTAATTTCTATTCTATAATTACATTGCTGTTCATTGACGCAAATTATTACAATGCAAAAATGTTTACTATTATTTCACAATTCATTTTTCTCTGTATCAGTAAAAACACTGTTTTTGTGGCTTATAATTGTCACAGTATCCCGCTTTTAACTGCAAATAATGCAAGAAATAATTATACCAAACATCGGCATTTTTATCATTAAAAAGCTAAAATATACGTTTAGAAAAAATGCATTAAATGAATACATTATAAGTAAAATTATAGTCAACTTTAAAATTATATATATATGCAAATAAATAATTCCTCAATTTGGTATTTCCTTTATCATTATTCATTATCACTCCATAATAGAAAATTATGTTGAATGAATGTTTTACTTTTATTATAAATAAAATAATACTTTTTTTTCATTTCACTTCAATTCGTATAATAGTGATATTTTGCTTTTTACCTATTAGATGTTCAACACCTTACAAATATAATAAAAAATAATATCATGAATAATACATTATATGAAAAAAAAAAAAAAAAAAAAAAAAAAAAAAAAAAACCACAAAAAAAAAAAAAAAAAACAAAAAAACAAAACAAAAAAAAATAAAAAAAGAAAAGAAAGAGGAAGAAAAAGCAAAATCAAAGAAAAAAGATAAAGATGAGTTAGATCCGAAAGTCAAAGAAGCTATAAAAAAGGTAATATATGTAATTTTTAAAACATTGTATATTTGTATTAATATATAATATATATACATAATTTAGATATAATTTTCAATATAGGTAATTAACTATTCATTTTCAGCATAAAGATGATCCTCTATTCCAAGAGTTTTTAGAAACAAAAACCAAACACGGAGAACTCAAAACTGTTTGGAATAATGATATACTATTATCAAGTGATGCGAAAAAAGTTGAAAGTTCAGAGAGTGAAAATGAAAGCAGCAATGACGAAGAAGAGGAAAAAGAAGAAGAAAAGGAGAAAGTAAATATTGCTAAGTTAGCCATCTCAGATAAAGAATACATGCAAATGCTCAAAAAGAAATCAGCTCCAGAATCGGAAGAAATCAAAGATTCTGTTGGAGAAAAGGAAAAGGAATCCGAGAAACAATTTTTCACTGTTAAAATTTCCGGATTGGCATACGGTCATAAGAAAAAACACATTAAACAATTTTTCAAATCATTCAAACCAAAATCGATTCGAGTTCCCAGAAACGTTAAAGGAATTGCTTATGTTGGATTTTTACATGAACGACAAATGAAGCAGGCTTTGAATAAACACAAAAGCTTTTTAGGTAAAATTTGATTTATAATATTCACAATAGTAGAAATTTAAGGTGGAACATGCAAAAATTATAAAAGTCAAAAACATTTGAAATTTCAAAATTGCATTGTCTCACACTATACTTCCAGCTCTTTGAATTTTTAGAAACATCTACTAATCAGAAGTCAAGATATTTAATTTTGAAGTTCGTGAAGTTGATAGATATAGTAATATCGTCAATATATTTTTAACGAATTCAAAATTGATGTAACATTTGTTTTGCACAGTAAAATCTTTCCAAAATTTAGACAGCTATATGTTAATACGAAAAGATCTTGTGTATACATTTTAATTTAGTTCGGACTATTTCGACATTTTTTACTATTATAATTAACAATTAACAATAATTCGTAACAAAATTATCCCAAATTGATAATTTACATTACATATCAAAAAATTAAGTAAAAATCTTGAAAAATATGTTATTTGTAATCAATTGTAAATGATTATTTTGCTACCTTGAGCAAAATTGATCAATAAAAAGTAAAATGAATGTCAGATAAACATAGAAAAAAAGGGTTTTCAATAATTATTTCAAACCTTCTTTCTATTAAGTTTAATCAACTATTTTGTTTGAATATAAATCAATTTTTATAACCTTAACATCATTTTAGATGGAAGACAAATTCACGTGATGAAATATGAGAATAAAAAGAAAGAAGATACTGAAAATACAGAACAACCAGAAAAAATAAAATGGAAAAAGCAAGAAGAGGGACTGAAAGACGAAGAAAGTATTGCTGAATCTGGGTGTATTTTCTTTAGAAATTTAACTTATTCAACTACTGAAGACGACATTCGAAAACTGTTTGAAAAATATGGTATTCTATGATCTATTGTATCTATTATAATATTTAATTATATATGTATTTTATTTGTATTATTTTTTTATTTCAATAGGTCCATTAACGGAAGTCAATTTGCCAGTTGACAAAGATACGAGAAAAATCAAAGGGTTTGGAACAGTAACTTTTGTAATGCCTGAACATGCAGTAAAAGCTCACAATGCTTTAGATGGAACAAGTTTTCAAGGAAGATTATTACACCTTTTGCCTGGCAAGTCAAAAGTTTCACCTGCTGACTTATTACAACAAGGTAATTAATTAATTAATTTTTAAAATGAAATTTCATTCATGTAATTGTTGTTTATTTAAAACTGTGCATGAGTTTGAAATTATTCATAATATATATGTATAATAATTAATACAAAACTTGTTTTCATTTATTTAGAGGGCCTGAGTCATAAAGAAAAGAAAGCTTTGATGCAAAAAGCAACTGCTGGCTCATCACATAATTGGAACACACTGTTTTTGGGTCAAAATGCTGTTGTAGATGCAATGAGTGCTGCATATAATACAGATAAAGAAGAGGTATATTAATATGAAACACAATTATATATATATA
>JABFQD010005756.1:0-10405 GCA_022817045.1 Psix sp. ZL-2020
TAATATTTTTTAATTAAAAATTAATAATATGATATAATATACTGATCAAAAAGAAAAATTGAACGTCTAATTTTTCATAAATAATTCATAATTTTCAAATGCCTGTATTTCTATAAAATTTCATTTTACTTGCCTTTTATATGGAAAAAAAGTTTAAAATCTCTACTTTGAAATTATCGTTGGAAAAAAATATCAAAATTGCAAACTTAATTTCTGCCTTTTTTTAAGTCAGACAATGCAAATTTAATTGATCCTTATTAATACATGAAAAAAAATGTCAAAATCCGATGATATTTAAGTAACTTATGACTAATTGAAGAAAATGCATTTTTTGTTCAAATTGGGTCTAAAATATTTTGAACATCAAATATTATAATAAGTAAATGATTAGAAATATATAAGTCAAAGAGTTAATTAGTTTAAAATGTCTATAACTGTAAGAGGTTTAGAATTCTATTTTAGTATTTCATCAATTTATCATTAAAATTGATAATAGTAGTTAAACAACAATTTTTAACTTTTTGAACAATATCATTATTTTTACATAGAATTCAATTTAATATTATTTATGTCATGAAATTTCATTAGAATATGACAAATAGTCAACACACTTTTCTGACTCCTTTGTTTATCAACAAAAAGCTCAATCGGATTTCTTTTTCGCACGGTCGATATTACCGAGTAACCACTTTCGGGTTAAGAATGACGTGTTTGAAATGTACCTTGATGATAACATGATACATTATGAAATTCACAAAATTTTATATTAATAAAAAATGCTCTAATATAAACTGTATTGTCTATTCTTTATCAATATACAATTGTATGAATTTCCAAATGTGTCAACAATTTGTGCAGATTATTCACATAAAATTTATATATATAATTTCTCTTTGTCCAGCAATATTTACACAAATTTTCTACATAAATAAATATTTGATTTATTTTAAATACAAATAAAATTTGAATCGCTTAATTTTAAAAACCATAATAATGATAATTTACATAAAATAATTAAAAATTTTACCGACAAAAATGTTACCGACTAAGCAATATCCACACTCAAACTTTGTGTAATATGTGTTCTGATAAATTTCAGAAAATATATTTTTTGTTAAAGGCTAGTAAACGAAAACAATTTTTAGTCAAGTTGAGCATTGTTAAGATTAAAACTTATCTTCAAATAATAAATATAAAATATTTCTTTTGGTTTATTCAGTATAAACGATTTTCGTAAATATTGCTGTCTAATAATAAGTTAAATTTGCATTAAATTTACATAAATCAGGTTATTAGGGTAATCTATTTATATAATTTCAATTTAAATAAATTCTACACGTAACTGATGAAAAGTGGTGTAAAATCGTAAATCTAAACCGATATCTCACCTAATTAAAAAGTCATTTTTCACATTTTTGTATTTATTCCCATTTATTTTTTTGACAAATACAAATAATACGTATATAAATAATCAACATTTTTCAGACGTTGCTTTTGAAAATAAAATTTATAAAAGTGATAATTAAAAATATTTTGTTATGTTTTTGGATCTTCTAATACTTTGTATTAAAAAATACCAGCAATTTTTTAGAAAAGATATACTTTCGAAAATGCCACTCAATGTAACATTAAATATAACATTTCATTTTCTCATAATCATCATTAATTTTATTATATTTTATCTCTCTTTCAGAGAGTATTATAAATCCACAAGTTTTATTATTAGCATTCAAATATTAGCGCTAATCTTGTGTCGTTCTCAAGTCGCCCTCTTCCGACCGGAAAGATCTTCCATACGCTCGTATATGTTACGTGTATTTACGTGTGTCCGTGTGTGTATGTGTGTTTGACTGTCGTGTAAGATATGTTTCGTTTATTATTCACGTATTATTTTGTAGCTACAATACACATTGAGAATATTTGATAGCAATTGTCTCGGAATAATGAGTAACGTTAACTCGTGTGAGAGGAAAAATGCTCACCTCAATAAAAGTACGAAAATAAACACGTGCTTTGGTCAATAAATTGTTATTTGAGAATGGAACAACGTCAAGGTCTCCATTGACACGGTGTCTATTGCTAAAAATTACAAATAATCGTCGCAAAATTCGACATAACTTGATCCAGGTAATCTACACAGATTCCTCGCTTGGAGTTGATTATCTGAATATTCAATTTCATCGCAATGTTTACCTGACATCAAACAGCAAACATGCATGTATTTTCGTGACATCAATTTTTTAAGTCTTGAGCATATGCGTTATTAAATTAATAACAAATAGGAATTAGCTTAAAAGTTTCCCTATTGTTTGTTTTGAAAATCAGCAACTTTGTTTTGTTTAATATCTACAAATATTAGCCATTTCAAGTGATACAACAAATTAGAATATCAGGTGCTATTTGTGAAAAGACATTTTGACATTTTGAACCGAAGTGAAGGTATTAAATGCCAATATTTGATTTGTTCAAATTCGTTTATATAACTTCGGTTTATAGTAATTCTATAGAGCAAAAGGTTAAATGTGCTTTAACAATAATTATATATTAGTTAGGTTATGTTTTTTTGACAGTCATTTGTATGAAGTTAATCAACATTTTTTGTCTATTTACATACACTTTTATGCTTAAAATCAATACCACGAAAGATTTATTTAGATTATCAAGTACACGTTTAATTATAGAATAAACACTTCAAATTAAGCAAGCATATTTAACTGTTTAAAAATATCTATTTCATATTTTTATTTTATTGTATTATGCATTCATTCACTCGATTCATAGATGTAAAATAAAACAAGAATTATAGATTTGATGTTTTTTGAAGAACTAATTTCAATTGAAATTTTACAGGTCTATCCAAAATAATGAATTCAAAACGAGATCAAAAAAAGTCACAAGATAATCACGAGTCGAAGGATCAAAGTGTGAAGCGTTGTAATAATGTTAAAATACAAAATGAAGCGCAAAATAAGGATTTGAAAGTCAACAATAATGTAGAGAACAACAGCAGTTGCAGCCACTTGATTGACAAGACAAACACACTGTCCAACGGAGTATACCAATTAGAGTCAAGCAGTCCGAAATATTCTGCTGCAGATCAATTAAAATTTAAACCCACATCGTACACGAATTCGAGCAGTAAAAATGCGAACGCGTGCAATTCAGTGCCTCTTAATTCCACGGCGGATAATCTGACTTGTACAAGTGTGCCTACGTTTTTAGAACCAATGCCAGGATGCTCGTCACAAAACATGATTCAAGTGGATGACACGGATCTAAGAAACAATGTAGACTATGCCACCAGGATAGAAAAATGTCCTCCAAAAGTTTCTTGTAGTTCCGATTCGAGTCCAGATATGGACCGAGCAAGTCCATTGTCAACACTTTGCGCTTTGAATGATATTGGCTCAACTAGCCATGGAACATGTTGTATATTGAGACCTAATATTAATAGTAATTGTAGGGATATTGCCGCAGGTCCGAGCGGGGTGTCTAGGGTAAAACTTTATATATTACTTTATTACTTATTTGTTTATTTTGTCTATTTGATAATTAAGTGTTTTATTTATGAATAAAGAAATCGTGTATTTGAACGAAGATGAAAAGACTGGAACAGTATTAAAAATGATTAAATAATAGTCAATTTTTATATGTAAAGTATTTTTACTCTGAAAATTATATTTAAATATTACATTAAAAATTATATCATTATATAATATTATTCATATAAATATGTATACTAGCTATAACATTGTTTCATTTCATTATTGAATGTTT
This sequence comes from Psix sp. ZL-2020, assembly GCA_022817045.1. Taxonomy (NCBI): domain Eukaryota; kingdom Metazoa; phylum Arthropoda; class Insecta; order Hymenoptera; family Scelionidae; genus Psix; species Psix sp. ZL-2020. The sequence continues at coordinate 3,778 of JABFQD010005756.1, forward strand.
ATCTAATGAATTCAATAAAATTGTATTCATGCTGTGAAATTTATACTGTATCTGATACTTCTTTCAAGAATAAATTTTAACATCAATTTCAATTACATAATAATCTTTTTTTAAAATAAGAACTATATAATAAATGATAATATTTTCTCACAGAGACCCCGAGAACGCCGAGATTCAAGTTCAGGAAACGAAGGTGATTTTTCGGACAGCGAGTATTATTGTATTTATACATATAAAGGTAACGACGATTCAGTTATAGCACAGCGTGCAAGTCAAGCTCAAGCTAGAGAAAACGGCGAAGTTGAAGAACACCAAAGTGGAAGATCAAGTCCGGAAATGGACTTTTTAGAAATGGATTTTGATCCGGGACCATCTTGCGAACAAGTATGAGAGAGATATATAAGTATATATATGTAATTAATAAAAAATATATTTATAACAGATAGTTAAATGATTTTTCTTAGGACACCGGAGACAGTGATTTAGCTTCAATAAACGAAGATATTCAAAATATTGCTATGGATAATGTTGAAGCAGAACAAGTTCTATTGAACGATTTAAGCGGTGGAAAAATGGTTTCTCGACAAGCAGCATCACATTCATCTCAAAATACATCTGATGACGATAGAAATGTTTCAAATAATCAGAATGAAACTCAAGAACAAAACGAAAAATCAGGCTATTTGGCAAACCCGATTCCCAAAAAAGTGTACCCTTCAGCTTGCTGGCAGTTAAGCTCTGGTAGTGGTTTTAGTAAGTTTATTTGATTTTAATGAATTTTTTTAAAAATGTTGATTATATTAAATAATTATCATTTCATATAATTATTTTTTTAGAATCATGGGAAGCTTCGAGTTTGCACAGACACACTGCTGTTTGTCCTTTGCGACAATCTTTTGGGTATCATAGCACTAGCGGAGACCTCATTTCTCCTGGTGATAATAGAGATTTAGATCCAGAAATTGGCACTGAAAATTCCACACCGGAATGCTCTAATTTAAACTGTTGTAAAATAAATCTTAGTTCTAATTTGTATCATCAAATGATGGCAAAAAAGCTCATGCTTGATAAACAAGCTGCCTTTAATCAAAGCAGGGATTCTAATTTGGTATTTCTAAAATCACATCCTTATGAAAGTTTAAAAGAAATTAGTGTATTGCATTTTAATTCTTTTTTGCTTATACAGGAAAATGAAATATGTGATGAAAGATTAGACGGCCTTCTTCCTATAGATAAAGTGATGTTATGGACTGAACAAGAAGCAATCGCAAAGCAAGTTACACAAATTGGAACTTCTGCATGCGGTACAACGGCTGCTATAAATGCACTTGTATGTTTGAAAAACATGTATTTTAAAAGAAAAAAATCAGATTAATTTGAAATTGCATTTAATAAAAAATATACAGTAACAATTGCTTATTTTTCAGTATGCTCTAGAAATACCATTTGTATTAGAAGTTCTGATTAAAGGAGTAGCTACCAGAGCACGAGAACCTGGTGCACAATTACCTCGATATTTAGTAAGTCGATCAATGGCAGGTGCAACTCATCAAGATATTGCTCGTGGTATATCTCTCGCAACAAATGGATCTGTTATAACGAAGTTTTTTTCGTTTTATCCTGAAAGAAAAGTATCTTTGTCGCATTGGTTACACTACTGGATTTCTAGAGGTACGAAATTATACATTCAATGTAGTTATTTTCATTTCAGTTATTATTTTATTGAATTATAATCGTATTTTTGTATAAAACCGAAAAACATTGTCTGTGAATTAATTTGCTATGAAATGTTTTATTATTAAAAAATTATACATATTTTTTATTTTTTCTCTAATATTTAAATTAAAAAATAATACATTCTTATTAATATATTAAATTCTATGTTCAATTTTACTAAAAGAAAAACACATTTTTTTATTCTCGTTTTATAAAAAAGATATCACGAATGTAACAATATTTACTATATTATTTCTTAGTTATCAATGAATAAAGTACAGTAAAAACTTTTGATGGAAATATTACAATATAAAATTTATACATTTTCACTTGTTGCAACTTGCCAAAAAACAGCCAAATTATTTATCTTATTGGCAAAGTTTCATTTCTCTTCATTCGTATAACACTGACATTACTCCGACAATCTCGACAAAAAATGATTGCAATACAAATTGACTTTTAAATCAATTCATAAAAATTGTTCATTCTAAATATAAAATATTATTTTAGGTGCTGCACCAATCGCAACTCTAAATTTACAACATTGTGGCGAGGGACAAGATATACCAGATGCGTGGCACCATCAGATGATTTTTGGAGTCAGTCAGGCTGGAATATATTTAACGAATCCTTTACAATGCGTTCCAGAACAAGTATTTATCATGTCTTTTCTATCTAATTTAATTTAAACATATTAACTTCTTCTTCGAGACAGAAAATGGTAGATTAAAAAGGAAGATCTAAAGATTGATGAATAAACATTTAATATACGTTCAATAAGTTATAAATTAGACAAAACAGACATCTTTAATGTTACTTAACTGAACAAGTGTTTATATTATAGTCTTCATTAATTACGCTATATTTTTATTCAGTTTTAATTTGCTTGACCTTATTTTTTAATGATTTGTATTTTTCTGAGTTTTTCATACAAATGAAACATTGATCTTATACTTGAGATTGATTTTCCATTTTAACAGAGTCGTATTAAACTCAATCATTTTTTTAATTTTATAGATACTTTGGCATCAACTTGTAAGCCCAAGTGTTCTTTTGATCCGACAAGCTGACGTTCTAGCTCATTGGAATTCTACGACTGATTTAACACCTTTGATGACTATGGATTATAGGTGGCGAAAAATGAACGTTCTTGGTAAATTTGTAGCAACTGTTTAATGCGTATTAAATATACTACTCGCATTTTTATATCATTATTTTCATGATTGTTATTTTCAATTTATGATTTTGAATTTGTATTCATGTTTATAGGTCAAGTCGTGAATACCGTTCGTGAAATCATGCATGGTGTGGCGACACCTGGTACACATATAAGAATCCCTGCATCCTATAAAGCTGGAATAACATTGGTGATGCACAAGAATTTACCCGCTGCATCAGAACTGATAAGCGCTGAGCAATTGCCGTTACTCTAGTTTATAGAAAAAAATTGTTAAGCAATTTGCAAACAGTTTAAGTTCAATTAACACTTATATCTTTTATCGGAAAATCGCACAAGATTAAAACAAAATCCCATGTGAGCCGCTTTATTAACTTAGTTTTTTAATTGTTAATTTTCTAGTTTTATTTTGTGATAAATATAGAAAAATGTTGTATTTATTTGGAAAAAGAAACAAAACATGTGCATTAAAAAGTTGCTATAATTGTAGTATATATATGTAATATTTGAAATGTATATACCAAACCAATAATCTTTAAAGCTTGCACATAATGCAAACTGGTAGTTAATTTATCCTTTTAGAGACCTCATATTTTTTGTAACATTCTTTCTAATAATAAGCCATTAAACAGTTTATTTAAAAAATATACACGTTTCGATTTATTCTCTTCGTTCTTATGGTGGAATTCTCTTTATATTTCATTCTTATTTTATTTTATTGCAATTTTGAAATAATAGTTAATTAAAATTTATTTCTAATATTTATTGGTTTTACTTAATTTTAATTAAATTAATAGATAACTTCATATATTAAAATTAATCATATTTGTTTGTTATATACAAATAAAATTTAATGTAAAATTTTCTAATATTAAAAAAATGGATTTAAGCTCACAAATAAAAAATGAAAAATATAGTCCTGAAATTAAAAACTTAATCCATGATTTATATTTCATGCTTTAATAAAATTTTAATTAAATAAACTAGAACAATTAAATTCCTAAAGAAAGCTTTTTATTTAGTATTGTTCAATTATAAACAAATACTCAGTGAACTCTGAGTCTGTAAATAAGTAAAAAATTGATTTTTTACTTATATACTTGAAAATATTAAGAATTTAATAAAAACGAAAATGACGAGATAAATTGTGAATAAATTAAAATCCTTCTGTTTTTAGTCTTCTTATGCACAATGACAAATTGCAAAAATATTTACAAGTATTAAAATGATGTTGAATCATTGTTCAATCAATCAATTCTTCATTTTTTGTCTCATATTAAATGTAAAATAATTACTCTTTATTAACTGATTATTGAAAATATATAAAATTTCTGAATATAATTATTATTATATCAAAAAAAGAAACAGCCGGCTATTTCTTAGTCATGAGTAGCCTTAAAAACAAAAATCAATTAAAAATTCTAATTCCTCTAATTTTAGAAAACATCCATCTCATTAGAATAAAAACTAAGATTTCTTTTCAGTTTTATCCTATATACATCAGTCTACAACAGTAGTAAATGCGAAAATATTTTTGTCGATATTTCCTTGTAATGAAGAAATATCGAATTCCTTATTTGTATATAAAGTAATTACTTTGTAATACATTATCTACCATTCATATTACATAATAAATAATAATAAAAAAAATTATTCAACGAACAATAGTAATTTTTTATTTTGAATACAAATATTGGATCATTACTTTTTTAAACAAAATTACATTCATAAAATTGTAACAAGCTTTATTATTGTATTACATTTGCATATCAGTTTTGGTTCAAAAGTATCCGCTCCTTCGTTTCTCTAGTAAGTTTGCTTACTAGAGAAAGGTTTAAATACATTTTAAATAATTATTTATCATTTATTATACATTTTGAAGTATTTCAGTAATTTTGACTAATATCAACAACCTCAGAAATAAGCAAAATATATGAAACAGACTTATAAGTCTTATATAAGCATACAAGCAATGCTCGGTAATAATCAACAAGTTCCATCGCTGGAGATGAAGGATTCGAGTCAGTATGAAAAATGGAGCTGCCACGACTAGATCTCATCATTTTCGGAGCGACAGGATTCACTGGAAAACACACAGTGAAAGAAGCCGCAAGGCTTTGCAAAGATTACAATTTCACGTGGGGAATCGCCGGTCGTCGTCAGGAAGCTCTTGACAATGTTCTCAAAGAATGTTCCCTTGAAAATGGTAATAAAAATATTGTTACTAGCCGTAATAAGCTATAAAATGTCAGCGACGAGTTATGAGATTGAGTAATTAAATTAGATTGTCAGGAAAAACAAGCAAAGTGATGATTAACTGACACGGTCGTTTAGTTTTCGTTTTTTCACCTGTTTTTATAAACCTGACTAGAAAATAATTTAGGTTAACTTGTAGAAAAAAGTTGTTGAGTAAACGCACATAATTATTGATTTTTATCATGAAATATTTACGCGCTATTAATAGCTATTGATTATTTATTAGTAATAATAACCAAGATTTTAGAGACACGTAAAACAGAGTCAAGTGGATTAAATGAAATTTAATGACTTTTTATTTAGAATCAATGTTTAATGAACATTTTTTGCAGATAATATTTCGACTATTATTGCGGATATCAAAGATGACGAATCCCTCCAAAAAATGACAGCCAAAGCCAAAGTGATTGTAAACACAGTAGGGCCGTACAGATTTTTTGGGGAGCCGGTAATTAAAGCTTGTATTGCAACAAAAACACACCATGTTGATGTTAGTGGAGAACCACAGGTATATATATCTTCATGACGTTTGCTATGATTTCTTTTAATTCATGAATATAAATACATATTGCATTTGAAATAGAATTGCGTATAAATTTGAATATCTATGATTATGTGTAATTATCAATAATACACTAATTATTTATTATTTGAAATGTCCTAGTTTTTAACAATACATAAGTCTTTTAATCAAAACAGCTTATACAAATATTCAGGTTTTAACCAAAATTATTTCTATACCTATTATTTTTAAAAACAATCTTAATAATGCAAAAATTAAATGATGCTTTAATAAAAAAATATATTACACTTTTATTGTATAATTATTTTAACACAATTGAAATCAAGATGAAAATATTCTTAAACATATTTGAAAGTAAATTTCATTTCAAACGTTTCTATAATATTCTCAACAGAATAGTTTATATTGTGTATTTATAGCTTTGCTTTAAGATAAAAATTCACTCTCGTTGAAATTCGAACAAAGAAGCTTACAGAGTGACACTTATATCTTATAAACTATGCTAACGCTACATGGAGATTCGCGCAAAATTCAATAATTCATGAGAAAGATTGAAAATGTGCTTTATAAAACCGCAAATGTACCTTGATTTAAATAAGTATGCTTAATTTAAATTTAAGAAATCGCCGATCAATCTACTAATATTTGTTTTATGTCGATGAGAATTTTTATTAAGAATACATGTATTATTAAATCAATGTAATTTAATACAAAAACTGCATTAAATTTGCAGATAAATACTATTAATATTAGAACCAATGAGGCCGTAAATCCATCATTCGATCTTTCTTTCTAACGCGTACATTCATTATTAATTCTCTCTTTGTCTTCAAAACGCTTGTCGATTCTAACATTAAGTTAGTATTCCCTTAGTTCTGACGTGAAACCATTTATTTGCTCATTTAATAATACGTACTTTTGCCGCCAAATTAAAAAAAAAAAAAAAAAAAAAAAAA
>JABFQD010005757.1:0-10404 GCA_022817045.1 Psix sp. ZL-2020
GATATTATACCCAGAAATTAATTCAGATTCACCTTCAGAAAAATCAAAAGGAGTTCGATTTAATTCCGCTAAAATTCTTGAATATAAAATTAATATTAAAGGAAATAAAAAAATTACATATTTTGGATGAATACTTTACTATATCTTGAGCTACCCATATTATCAAGAAACAGCTACAATTTTCATATTGGCTAATATTGAATAAACGTAAATTTTAGTATCAGATAAAAAATACTAAAAATTATTGATATAGTGAAACTTACTTTGAAAATAACTTATTATTAGAATGATGTTATAAACAGTTATATAGATAAATAAATGTAATGAATTCAACATTTTAACTATTCTAATAGCAATTATAGCAATTATAATTAACTTTAATACGAATTATTTCAAAATTGTACAAATCATCTTATTATAGCATTCACGTTTCGATAAAAAAATCCTCTCTAAATCTGATTATAAAAAAGTCAGTAATAGTCTGCATAAATGAATATAATAAAAAGTAGTTTAGTTATTAGAAAATATGATAATTTTTGAATGGTATTTAAAAGAAAGTTTATATTCGGGAAATCATATATAAGGAACAAACAAAAATGTTATTACTAGAATAAAAAAATCTACATGAAACACTAACGAGGAAAATGTTATAAGAAAACACATACGAAATTGAAATAATTATGAAATTAAATTTAATAATTTATACTTTTAAACTAATGAAGATACAACATTGAATTTAAAAAGAGATTTTGGTCATATTAAATTTACGTCTAACAAACTATATAAATGTTTTTAAATGTGGCACCAAAATTACCAGGGCAAAAGTTACAACGTTCACCATATAAACATCACAACTAAAATTGTCTAAATACCCCAAAATATGACAGTTTCTGTATTATTATAATTGTAAAAAATTTAAAATATTTGATTTACAAACAATAAATTTAAATATGTAATAAATAGTAACTTCATATGATCATAATATTGTAAAACCCTAATTTTATAAATATATTATTAAACATACTTATGTATTAAATTTCAAGTTTCATGAAGAAATAATAAAATTTTGAAATGTCATTACAACATTATTTTCTTGTAACCATTGTGTAAAAATTCAGGAAGTTTCATAACTTCCTTAATTATGGCATATAATATCTAATAAAAACTCCAAACTAGAAAAATGAATCTATAAAGGACCAATCAACTCAATTGATCTTGTCTTATGTCTTGTGTATCTTGTCTTATACTTATTATTGAATTTATAAAATTATATATACTTCCATTTTTTCAACTTACTCTTTCACATAAACTCATATTTATGTGTCATTTTTTTAATTTAATTAATTTCCTTCTTGGCTTATGTGTAACGATCTGCATCTCCTAATTGCAAATTCTCGATATTCATTAATTGTTTAAATATTTAATTGATTGTGGAAATGAAAAATTTTGGTCATTGTAATAAATGTAAATGTAAAGTGATAGCTGCTGATGTAACTTATTGTACTTGTCGACGTTTGTAACACAATCTGTGCAGCTTTAAGCAAGAGATAATCGCTGATGGTGTTGTAGCTGATTTTCTCTATGTAAAGAAAATACTTTCAAAACTGGATTAGGTTGATTGCCTAAACACCCGAAGCCAGACGATACATTGTCCTAATCTCGTAATAGTTTATCCATTGATCCTTCTTTTGATTTTGCAGTCATATTACATTCCATCAACCAAAAATATCTCTTCAGACAGTTCTTGGAGAGAGTAGTAGAAATTACGAGTCTAAACTATTCGAAACTGCTAAGATCAAAAGAAACCTATTATGCATTTACTGCCTAAATGGTTGACCCCCATGACAAAATTTTTGATTATAACGAATAACGACGATTATTTCTGTCTGGCCGTGAACTTGTTGCTATTAAATACCCATATCAGTTGCTATCATTAAAATCTTAAGAGTTCACTTATCGTGATTACAAAATTATAGACGGTGCCGCAGTTTTAAGAGATCTATTGTAGGCTGTCTGGTGTAACACTCTTCGTTCTTTGTGTTGCGAAGACATTTTTATTTAATAAAATGTATTTCTGCTTGACGCTTTCAATGCAAATATGTCCCTGGAAAAATACGTATCCGAAACACCACCTGCACCTTGGTTTGGCGGCTGTGTTAAAAAGTAAGATATCGTTGCGAAATCACCGTTCTGGCACCGTTCATTCTTAAACTGCATTATGTTCGTTACACAGAGAAATAATGCTACCGCTATGGTGAAAACCCTCAACAGGTAATATATTTTATCATCTCTCTCATACATCATTTCTGACTATTTTATTTTTGCTGATTTCTGAAGAAAATTGGAAAATTGTGGCTTGACACAATCTCATCCTAGATCTCATTTTCTGCCATCTCTTGATCCGGAAGTTCTTAACCATTTTTTTGTCTGTTTACCCGTCCCTAGTGACAATTTGATTGAAGTCATCAGTCAGGCTGAATTCTTACAAGATTAATTCGATACCAGACTTTATTTCAGCAGCGTTAATTTTGAAGAGCTTAGAAGTGCTTTTGTCAATTTCAGAAGAAACTCAATTGGAGTTGATCTTATATCTTAGCTACAAGAGCGTCCACGCTCCGCACCACTTGATTCCTCACGCATCTTCTTTAGAGATATATACACTAACTTGGTGGAATTTTTTACCTAGAAATGTCTCTGCAGCTAGCTCGTCATCCTGTAAAGTTCTCTTGAAGTGTCACTTATTGAATTCTTGATCCAATAAATATCTTAAGTGTTTATTTATTTTTATGATATAGTGAGGTGATGACAATTGTTACCTTTGCGCATAATCAACAATTTTAATTTGCAAACCGTTGTTGATTTGTATATTTTCTATCTTCCATTTTCTATAAATATTTAAATTTTAACTTATTATGCTTTGTATGTTTTATTTCTTAAATTCTATGTATTTTCATCATATTTTATTATAACTTACTTATATTGCTTGTCATTCAAAATTTTTTTTGAGACTTGAAAAAATGATTCTATCTATTTATCTTACGAACAAATCCATGAGATGTCAGTTGCAATATTTTCTGAACAAAATTACATTTAATAATGTTCTTAATTTCACAAAAATTAAATGAATTCATATTTATTCATTACAATAAATTTATTCCAAGATTCTGAAATTATTTCACATAATTTTACGCTAAAAAAATTTATTGACAACTAATTATAGGGTGGAGTAAAAAATTTGTTTCTTTCTTTTCATAAGACAATTCTTTGCAATTTTAATATAAAATTAAAGAAAGATAAAAATGGCAAACCTCCACACATTTGAAAAATCTGTTTACTCGTACTATAATGACGTAAGAATGAACAATGACGTATAAAATACTTGTAAAAAGTTCATCATAATTATTACCGTGGTGGTACAAAAATCTGATCTATACAGAATCAAAATTATTATGAGTTTCTACATGTTATTATAAGTTAGCATTAGAATTAGAATAGTAATATTTTATTTATTTACCTGGGCCGACCCAAGGAAAATACATATGAACCCATGTACAGCAAGAATAGAAAATTGTTCTTTAAGGCTTCTATAAGGCCAACATCCAAGAAATATAGACAAATACTTAAAAACTTTATAATAATCAGTGTCAAAAACACTGTTTCGTGGAATGATACTGTTTTGTTGTATAATTTCTCTCAAAATAGAAATGTGCTTCAACATCATGGTAAATTGATTTTCATCCGTATAAGATCATCTATAGTTACCATTAAAAAAAATAATTATTCGTAATTCTTACAAAATAACATTTAAAAATTAAAGCTATAAAATTTTTTTGCTGATTAAAATCATATTCAATGAAATTGCATTAATATTATAGGATAAAATTATCAAGAGGCGCGAAAGCGCCCTAACGAGCTATAGTAAGGTTAGTTAGGTCGTCGGGCGTTAAGCAACTCTATTTCTGATAAAATATTCTATTAATTTGTTTGATACATAAAAAGTGTGCAAATTTTGAAAAAATTCAATGTCTAAGAAATATACACGGTATTATAAAAATATATAATAATGATAACGCATATGTCAGAAAAAAAGGTTTGTTTGTAACAACTTTTTTTTCGCTCAATGACGCAAGATATAGATTTTCTTAAATATATCTTACTTAATTATGAAGATAAAATTGAAGAATCTTTCGCATACTTAAAGAAAATGACTGCAGGAGATTGAAATTATTGAATATGAAATTCAACAATTATATCGAATGTAATAAATAACTGGTGAAAAATTATTTCATATGTTTAAATCAAGTTTGGTTGGATCGGAAATAGAAAAAAAAAATTTATCATATATATAAATTCGTCTTTACGACATGTTGATTTGCATTTTCATTTGAAAGAACTTTTAACAAAATAAAAATAAAAACAAAAAAAAATAAATAATAATTGCAACGTATTCTTCAACGATTCGACTGGTAGGTAGTTGTCACAACAATGGAGTACGTGACCTCACATTGTTGGGCCAGTCGGAAACGAACGTTTGAAGGGCGCCATCGACAATGCTTGAAATTTAAACAGGTGTCGATAGGAGACGCTGAATGAAAAACTTTCCCACAATTAAAATGATAAATTAAATTAAAAAATAGTTGTCTAACGACTGGTAAAAAGACTAATGAAAAGGCAGTTGCCCCGTCTAGATAACCTAAAAAAGGCTACCAGGACAATTTTGAAAAAAAATTGTTTTGAGAAGTATTCACCAGTATTTTCTGTAGGTCACATGAAAAGTAGAGTAACAATAAATAAAAAGGAACAGAATCAGTTTTCCTGTTCGAGCCTAAAGATTTAAATTAATTTAAAATTTGTAATTTTTGGGTAAATAGTTTGTTTTTATTAAATTCATTATGAGTATTTCTTATATTATCAAATTGTTGTATTGCTAAAATTTTCTTGTTGAAATTATTTTATTGATTAATAAATTACTATAGAAGAAATAAATCGTTATAGTTAAAAATTTAACCCAGCAAGTTGATGTACATCTATCGAGTATAAATGGAAAGTGCATGCACTTTTATTAAATATTGAAATCAAAATAAATTTGCAATTGTCACAGTCACAGATAACATAATATTTAATATAATATCAAAGATATTTCGCTTCAACTGTAGCCGTGGACGACCCAATATTTAATTCCTGGGACCGTAATCAAGACAGACAAGTTTTTGTAAAGCATTTAATAAACGCATATATAAGCTAGTTAGGATTACTGCATCCGTTAGCATCACGACAACGCCGACCATTATTTTGATTGCTTAACCTATTGAAGAAGATGTGTAGAAAAATGTTCGAGTAAATCAGACTCGTTGTGTTAATTACTTGTAACACCAAATTGCCGAAAAGCAAAAGTACATACTTAGAAAACATTCCGTATCGTAGGAAACTAAACCAATAAGATTGCTAAAGAATCATTGTAAACTATTCATTGTCGCTTTGGAAATATCCGTTAATTATGTCAATGTTAATATTCCGATATAACAACTTAAGAATCTCTGAATATATATATTTCAATACTCAATGTATTATCATTATATCACGACACACTTCACTGTAACGGTTTCGGGATGTTACAAATTATGATCAAAAACTAAAGAAATTAATATAATTTAAAAAATCTAAATAATCAAAAAAACATATCAGTACATATAATCAGAATGTATTAATGTATGCTATAATATGTTATAGTCAACGATATTTTAAAAATGTTGATTTGTTAATTTAAAATTAAACTCAATTAAGAGAAAAGTTTCTCAGAGATTTCTAACATATTATTTTTATGATAATTATGAACAATTAACAGGATTCGCTCTATGTTTATATTTTGTGATTTCTTATAAAATCTGTCGAATTACGTTAGGCGCTTAACATCTTCCGAAAGTAATTTCATAGTTACTATTGGAGAGCATTTGTAAAGATAACAAAACAAATTTGTTTTTAAAGGTTTCCGGACTTGAAGTTCCGACTCTATTAGTAGAAATGAATGTAACTTTTAGAGTCGGAATAATAGTATATCATGCTACAAGGAAAAGAAGGAAGTGAGGTGAAGACGAGTTCTGCCATCCTCACACGTGGGGTACATTGCTTGTCACTCGTGTTACATATGCTATTTTTCGTTTCGAAGTTATAAAACCTTCATTTTTATTTCGTTTTCTAGAAGAAAAAAATGTTCTTATTCTCGAGAGACTGTTTTTTACCCTGAAAACATGGAATACAAATGCTGCTTAAGTGCACGTGTTAAAAGAAATTTCTTAAAAACTTTTGAGGCTTCTTAAGAGTTGAAGTGACAGGTTTCTAAGGAAGAAACGAACGTTTAGGTATATGTTTGTCAGATCACCAGATTACGACATCCAATATAAGCAATTTAATTTTGTTTCATTCTTCTTCAGAACGTTTTTATATAAATTATATAAATTGTTTATTTTACTAAGATTTAATGGCTCGTAGACTACTTAAGAATTACTTTAAACTGTAGTCAAAGTAGACTAAAAATTTAATTTTTTTACAACACCTTAAGAAAAAGTTGTTTTTTATTTATATCTCTATACATACAAGAATAATTTGAACTTTAGTTAATGTTAACTGATAGTTTGAGATTTGTAGATTAAGATGCAGCAGGGGTCAGAAAAAAAAGGTGCACTGACACGGGAATTCGCGTTCCCGCCTTGTTCCTTAGCACCTCGCAATTGCTTAAGAGAGCCTTCCGGTTTGTGGTGCTGTTGTCACCTGTGGCAATAGTACGCACCAACAACAGTCTCCCTGCAGTATCGGGGAGACAACCAAACCGAAGACGAACTATATCGGTTATGCCTCCACGGGGATTCATAGTTGGTGCTGAAGGAAACCCAGTATCTGACTAACGAATGATGAGGGTACCTCAAACGAGGAACCTATATGGGTAGTAGCAAATACTTAGATGAAGCCTGAAGATGGGCCTCTCGGGGTCTGACGTGGACGAAAATTTCTGGTCAGTGCAAAAAGATGAGGGGCTGCCTCCACGTGGCTCCCCATGGGCTCTCTTGACGGCTATCGTTTATTTTTTGTATTCGATATCTTGGTTAAGGGGCAAAGCGTCCTTCCCCTATGTCGGCGGTAGATTTTGAGTTTTTCCATGACTGTTGTCATGACATGGTATATGTAGTTTAAGATAGTTGTGAACAAGAAGTTGGAAAGATAACATTAATTTATATTTTATACTTCTTACTTATTGTTTATGTTTGTTTTACTTAATTTTATAATTATTGTATGATTGCGGATTTATGAAATTAAATTTTTTTCCTAGTTTATTTATTGTATAATTATCCGTGTATTTTCTGTTTTAATTTTTACTTGAGAGTATTCGAAATTATCTATTTTATTGATTTTTTCGAAATGTTATATTATTCAAAACAAATTCATGAAGAAAATATTTTCTAAATTAATATCTCTTATGATTGCCAACTTTCGTTTAATTTTAATTGTTAATTTTGAGATTTGTAATTATTCAATAAATTATTTCGTCAGGTATGCTATCTTTTGATTTTGATTCCTTTTTTATTTTTAGGTGTTTGAAACGTTACTGTGTGCGTTGATAATGGTGCAGTACAGATCCTGAATTATGATTTCATATCAAGAATAAACTACTGTACTAGCTCTAATATCGCCACAGGTGATAGAGGAGCAATCCATTGTACAATGTCATTGCTCTTTATATATCCAGAGTAATCAACATAAAAACTTAGGTATCACACATTGTATAAGTCATTGAGCTCTATACTATTGTACATTGAGAACTGAAAAACTTTTAACAAAATTATTTTTGTGAACTTACTTAGATATATAAGTTCCAAGGTGTATGGTTATTTATCTTATTCGGATCATTCATCGGATTCGAGATAATTATATTATTTATTTTATTCTCCTTTTCAATTCAATAAACTTAGGACTGTCTGTATTATAACATACAAAGGTGTGATTAAAAATATTGAATCATATATAGTCACTCTTAAATCGTTATTTATTCTTATATTTTCTGTCTTTTTTTGTTTAGTTCCGGAGCTCTTTTTACGAAATCAGAACAGTAGCTTATATTTGTCAAATTATTGGCTAAAATGCGAGTGAAATAACTTACACGCGTTTGTTGTTTCGTTTGTAGAAGTTTTATTTTCAACCCATGTACGTGGAGAAAACTTAAAATAATGTTTAAAATATATAAAACGTTAATCTTCTGGTATTATAACTATGAAATTGTCAACAAAGCAACCGCTCACATCGTCTGTGGGTACAAAGGGTGAACCAAATAATCAATTAACGTTTTCTCCCATTTCAGTTGTTTTCAGCATATAATTTCTAGCTAGTTCAAGTTCTTGCAATTTTCGATGCCAGTTTTGTCCTCAATGAAAATTACATTCTAGAATTTCGATCGTTGGTTACCCGTCGAAATTTCAGAAATAAAGTTGAAATCCCAATCTTTCAATGAACAGCCCCAACAGCTGTTCAATCAGCCGAGAAGTTGGACGCATCAGGACTCGACGCTCACAGTTATTCATAAACGGGAGGAGTTGTGGAAGGAGGTACAAAGGGTACTGGTTCTGGACGTCTGCAATGGAACGAAGGGAAAATCTTCAATCCATCCCGGACCAAGGATATACAATTCCAACATTAAACATTTACAGTTCTAGATTTTGTTAACACTGGATTTTTGAAAATATAGCAGCGTAGTCAACGGCTACGAGGCTGTATGATCAGAAGACTACCTTTTTCGAAGTTGGGTCAAAATTTTTATATTCTCCATTCATGAAATCATATGTGAGAGAGGCGAACAATGGAACTTGAACTGCCACCTATCAGAACAAAGGTCGGCGCAATGTCAAAATTAATAAATGTGTACAAATCCGAGAGGTGCTGCCACGCCACGGATTGTATATGAGTTTTGAGCGCTTTTCTCGGTGGCAGCTGATTATGGCTGCCGTCGCGAACACGTGAGTACTATTATAATATCAATGTAATATTACGTATTGTAAGTAAAAAGTAAATTGAAATTAACAAATATAGCATACTGAGATTTCAAAGATATAGTTACTTAAGAATGAAAAATAAATATTATCACTAAGAAGCGAACTAAAGATCGCGCCATCTTAAGTTTAACGTTGAAACCGAAATTTCTCGGAACTTGTCTGAAACGACTTTGACAAATCATCGTTAAAACCTTAAACCTATTGATATTTAAAAAAGCTATGATACTGATAGCGAATATTTGAATAATAATATGAAGCTTAAATATGATGACCTATCGCTCGCGCACTTCACTATTGTTTACGTCGTCATGACTGGCGACGCCGGCCGAAATATTTAGTGTTGGCACAGTGGTGCCAAACACTTATAAAATAAAATTAATAAATAATAAATAGAAAAATAATTTATTTTAACATAATATTAATTAATTCAAATTATTTTAAATTAATTCGAATTTCTGACTGTTTTTTTCTAAATTCAATATAATTGGAATAAAATAAGTATTTTTCATATGCCGGCCGGCGTCTATGATGTCACAATTGTTGCTAGGCGGACAATTCATTGTAATATACATTAAACTAAATAATTAAGAAATACAAAATTATATATATTCTAAATCGAGATGACACAAGAAATAAATTCCTCTGTCTAGTTTTTTTATTCAATTTAATTTTTGCAGACACTTATAGTTGATAGGGTATATCATATATAGGGTATGTCATATTCAAAATTTTCAACTTTAAATAAAAAAAGAACTGTATATTATTTTGAAAAACAAATTTGACGATAATTATCGCAATAACTTATAGTTTTTTATGAGACAAAAAAGTCGTTTAAGTAAAAATGTATTAAATTCAAAAAATTATGGTTGGTCTTCAGCCACATGGCGCGCGGGTATAAGAGGGCGAACGCGTGTCATTTTCATCACTTTCAGTTGAGAGACGAACCTGGGAAAGAGGCCCAGAAGCTGTCGAGAGTCGTGAAGTACGAGGTAAAAGCCTTTTATGTTTGTTTAGCTGACCAGAGCTGCTAAATTCTTTATTTTTCAGTTAGGTGCTGGTGAGAGCCGCAATATTAGTATTAAGTGCCGGTGTAAGCCGCAATACTTGAGTTTGGCGTTGGCGGAAGCCAGACTAATATAAAAGGAACCTGAAGAGTTTATATTTTGAATTAAAATGATTGATTGAGAAAACCGTGTTGGTCTCAAGTCGGTGATCCACAATTTAAATAATTATTCAATTTCGTTAACTTATTATTCCATTTTTATTAATTTTATATTACTAATAAAACTCAACTGTTAAACTTCAATTTCCAGATTAAAAATTATCCTGCAGTTTATTGTTGTGCAGCTTTCTGTGAAGCTAACTG
>JABFQD010005758.1:0-10403 GCA_022817045.1 Psix sp. ZL-2020
TAAATGAATTATTTATAATTGTTAATATTGTAATTATTAATTTTCATCTTTAATATTCAAGATGATTTTATGATTTTATATTATGATCACCTTTAAAAAAAGTTTGTAGTAACTGGGACACTTAATTTTCTTCTACATATTAATTAATATGATTCATTTCATATGAGTTTGAAATTTGAGGCGTGATTGTAATAATGATCGCTAAATATTTTTATTTATTAATAATCACTTATATTATTACAGTAATGTTCAATCTAGAAAATATAAAAATTTTAATTCTTCAATAATGTCCGTTAAGTACATAATTTATATGAAATTATGTAGCGAACACAACTTTGTAATATTAATACATATGCTATCCAAAATACCCAGAGTTGATGGTTTTTTAAAGTCCTTTAGAGACCAGTTAATGAATTTCGAAATCCAATCAACCCTTCGTTTAGTATGTAAACCTAATATTTCAATTTGATGTTTTAAACCAGAATGCATTCATTAGATTAGACAAGACTTTTTGAAATACATCAACACTTAATTCAGAACAATTGTGAATTTAGAAATCCCCTAATTGATTCCTCATTTTGTTCGTAAATTTATAAACACATATACTTTTTAACGTAATAATTATAAATATATATTTTGCAAGTTTATATACTGACGAATATCGAGTTCGTTTTTATATTTTCCTAAATACTAATTTTCCCAAAATGTGCTTATTTACAAAAATGATGTACCTCAATAAATTCTATTAATGTTTATCCTAAAACAATGTCTTTATCTATAACTAATTTAAATAGACATTTAAACGCAATATACCTGCGTTTAAATTAATTGGGAGAAAGTACGTGAAAAGGATGCAAGCAAATTCGCGAACATGGGAAATATAAATTTATGCCGACAAGTACTCCTCGATGGTTACAAAGGCCAGCGAGATAACGTTGGCTCGTTGCAAACATTTGATTTTGTTACGAGATATGAAGTAATAAAATATACACACGAGGAAAAGATCGTACACAAATAGAAAAACAAACAGACGAATAACTGGCGGCAGGTATGGATGTTACAAGTCATAGTAGTTGGACTTGTTCTCTTCGGCCGATCGACGCATGCTCTCGATTAAACAAACAAATGTGTTTGCCGACAAATATAATAATTGGCTCATATTTTCCGCCAGCACTCTTCATGGCCAATTTCGCTTGAGCGGTTATTTAAAGTTTATCTTGCATACTATGTACATTGTGTAGACAGCGTTTTATTACGTCCGATTACTGATTTAAAATTAGCCTTCCCTTTTATATTTTGGTCTTTCTTACTTCCGATTCAATTCGGTTGACAATCTAAAATAAATTTCTACATTAGAAGGTATTAATATAAATGTAAATTATAAAAAATGTTACATTTTATATGTATTATTTGAAATCATTAAAAAATAATATAAAAGGGCACGATATTAAGTTAACAACATTGCGACGAAGCTTTACTATATACCTATATATAAGTGTTGTAATAAGTGCGTTTATATGCGGGATGTGCGCCCAACCTCAATCTCGTGCCTACTTTCCTCGAAGAATGCATCGTGCATCATACACTCTGTAGACTACTTCAATATTTGCTGAAACTGTGGTAGATTCCTACAAAATAACGCGTGTTAAAAACACGACTGCATTATCCAATAAATCACCGCAAATATTAAATAACGTTAAACTTTCTTTTATTTATATATGCATGTCTTTTATAATTTTTAAATGAATTTATGAGAAACAAATTTTATTAATCTCATAAATTTCAAAATAATTTTATAAAACATAAGTAACGAATTACAAATATATATAATTCGTAACTCGATTGTAAATGTTGATCGAAAACGTTTAGTTTATAAAGTTTTGTTCAGACATATGTCAAAATAATTGAAATATTTCGAAAAAATCGTATTTTCGGTGCAAATAACTCTAGATTCTATGGCGAAATTCTTTTGATGTCGAAATTGCGTAGTTAAAGCGAACATAGTCGTTCGATACAATCGTTTTTCAACTGTGATTCTCTTTTATTAGCTTGCAAAGCGTTTTGACAAAAGGGCCAATAGGAACTTTTCTCTGTCACGAAATAACGAGTGAGGTCGAAATACTGTGGGTCGCAATCGACTGCGTAAAACAGACCATCGACATCCACAACATCCGCAGCTTTCAACTCGTAGCATTATTAGACATTGTTAATTTAGTGTGCATGATTTTGCGTAAAATACCTACGTTTCAACTTATGTACACTATTACCGATTTTTGTATTACAAATACCAATATAAACAATGAAGCAGAATAATGTTACAACTACGATATTATACAAATTCAAATTTAGGAGATTTCGCTAAATAAATGTTTAATTTTAAGGATTGAAATTTTTTATATAGTAATATATAATTTTATTAAATAAAAAATTAATATACATTTATTTCATTTGCTAATATCTTCTATTATTTTTAAAGTACTTGAAGCTCTTTCTTTCATCCGCCATTAAGCGTACATCGTTTCGAGGAGAGGTAGAAATGTATCAAGTTACGAATGTAAGTTGAGGCGTGGTCTCGGATTAAATATCGTATAAGGTTATACTTATTTACTCTACGTTTAACTTCATTGGATAAAGCTTTTTTGATTTAATAATGTAAATCAAATATGACTTTTAAAATTATTCCGTAATAATTGATGGTTATTTTTTTTTCAAATAATTTGTTTTAATTGAATATGTGAATAACAAATGTTAATTATGAGATATAGACATTTTGAGATTATAATGAAATAAATTTTCATGCACTTTTTCAACAAATATTATATAATATTCTGAAGACTTAAAAATGATGAACAAAATCAGTGATTTTTTAGATTTGTATTGAAAAATAATTGAAAAATATTTCGCAACTAAATTTCCACGTTTACACCGATGGACAATTTTTTTACTGTGTAGAGTCACTTAAAAAGGAAATCAAAGTTGTGAGATTACTACCTTATCGGTGTTTAGGAACATTTGTTATATTATCTGTTTTACAAACAAAATATTCAACATAACGAAAGCTAGCATAAACTTATTTTACCTTATCTTTGTTTAGAAGTTATACACTTTTACAAGTTTTTATTATCATTAGAATTTAATATTCATGAATGAATTCGGCGAAAAGAAAGTTTTGTTGCTAATTTACCTAAGAACCAGGCAATTGCTAAAATAAAAAAAAGCTTCAGTATGATAAAATAGTTTGATTGCCAATCTAATTTCTTATATATAATTCTTGCAAATTAGGAATTACATAAACTGCAAATCGCACGTGAATTTGTTTTTCATTATAAATTAAAATAAACTTATCATGATGACATATATTTTATACATATAAGAAAGTCAAATTAAAATATAATAAACAGATATATCTTCCCGCAAGTTTTGAAGTGGAAAATATTTTGTTATATAATAAAAATATTCTAAAAATTCAAAAGATCATTTTTTCATATTTTAGCTTGGAAGCTACATTTGGTAACTGAAATACATAAACATATTACGTTACAAATTTGCAATACCGTTTTAATTATAAAAATGGTAAGTTAAGACAAATATAACATGTACTAAGTTATTTCGAAAAAAATATTGAACAAATGAACTATGTCAAGTATATAAGAGTGTAAAAAGCTATCTAAAAGTTATTTAATTGAATTTATGATGAAAAATATCACATATGAAACTTTAATCAATATAATAGTCTTTTTATATACATAACAATATTTTAAACAGTCTTTATTTAATGATAAAATGTTATAGTATTATGATTTGTCTAAACAATTTCTATAAGAAATTGCATAAAAAAATAGGTAAGTATAGCATAAACATTATGTTATACTAATGTTATGTCACATTACATCGTTTATGAACTTGTTTTCGAATTATGAAGAGATTAAAATATTGAATTGAGATTAAAATTAAGAAAGTATAATATAGTGTAAACATTAAGTGCAACAACTATGCTATGGAAATTCAAAATATTAAGCTTTGCAGAATCAATTACTTTGATCTTACATCACAGAGTATTTTAAACTCTGAAATCTAGTTTTTTTCATTTTGCTGTAGTAACACGAAGGTAAACAAAAGAATTGATGTCCATACTTGAAAAAGTAAAATCCAAATATTGATCAAAGTGCTTTTCAACATTTACCAACTTAATAATAAAATATTACCCGAAAATACTAACTTTTCAGTCGATAGTATCGCTACATATGTATAGACAACAGTTAAATAGGATGACTTTATCAGGAAATTTAAATATTTGAATATATTAGAAATGTTATTGTATGTCTACTTCATATTTTTCGGTTTAGATGATAATTACTTGATAAAATGTTATATGAGTGCATCCAAAAATAATACCGCAAATCTATAATAAACATAAGCGACACCTCAGAAAAGGATGAAAGCGTAAGCTTACATGATGACGGTCTTTGAAGAGCGCTCGGCACATTTATTCAGCAATTTTGTTTCTGTTTGACGGAAGTCAACAGACGCGCAAAAATGTGGCGCGTGATGTGCGCGCGCTCGATAATAATTAAAGACACGGCACACTTTTTGTGAAGGGCTGCTACATATCGTAGGTACAGTGTCGGCTGAATCCGACGAGGGTTGATCCAGACGAGCACAGATACCAACCAACAGGACGCTTGCAAATATTGGTGTTTGGCAAAGACTATCCTGAAATCGTGTCTCTCTTTCTGTCTCACTTTCTCTCGATACCCGGAGACCTCGTTTTATTTATCTTCATCGCTCGTTCTCACTCTGTCTTTGTGTATTCCGATGTGGCGCGCGGCCGCTTTTTTCAATTACGCGCTGCCAATTTTTTTGGTATTCCTAATTCCGCTAATTCAGCACATTGTCAAAATTTTGATACTTTAAGTGCTGGTATCTCAGATTTATAGATTTGTTGCTTTTGAAACATTGCAAAGGTGATCTGAAGCAAAGATAACTATATTCTACACTCAGACAATAAATCGTTAATTAGTAATTGTGAATATAATATTTTGTATTGCCTATTACATATATTTTCATACAATATCTATAAATTTATGCGATGTAGAATTTTAACTTATTTTTACAATATAAATAATTGCTGCAATATGACAGTAACAGTTAGAATTATTTTGTCTATGTTTCAATTTTTAGAAAATTGAAGTAATCATATCAAAATAAAATTTTACAATACGAATATAATTGTATAATTTTTTCATTTATCTTAAGCAAAATAAGTGAATGGATTTATATTATACATCTGCAGATACGAGTAAATATTACAAAATGAAAAAAAATTCATTAAAAGAAACATGATTTTTCAAAAATACAAACGTATTCCGAAATTAATCAAACACTACGTATAAATAAACAGCGCGTTATATTCATCGTACTTTTAATATTAATGTATTAAAAATATATCATATAAAATACAAAAATTCGATATCAATTTATTGAATTTTATTTTTGCAAATAAAAATTATAAAGTCAAATTTAACATTAATAAAAGATATTTTATTACATTAATAATTTGATTAGGTGTGAACTTTATTTGATGTTGTTTAATAAGATGAAAAAAGAAAATGTCACGAGAACACATTTGAAATCAAATAAACAAACACATTTTTTCTTCCTTCATCTCTTGTGCTTATCTTTTCATTAAACCCACTTTTTATCATCCTGTTTTCGTAACATTGCATATATATACTGCCATATAATTACATTAAACTGTTTGTACATTCAGTTAATTCCGTATGTTATTTCAAAGAATACACGAGATCTGCTGTGATGAAAAATATTCAATTTTATACAAATATAAAAAGAGATAGCAGGTTGCTATAGTAAAAACGTGTATTACGTCAGGCAAAAAGTCTTTTGCACATATAAGATGATTCAGCCATTTTTTGTGAAATGCAAACGTTATTTCAAGTGAAAATGCATTCAAGGTCCGAATTAGACCCGCATAAACCATTATGTTTGCCTTTAAGTTGTGCTGTTAAGTCAGTCAAGAATTGATTTTGAAAATTAACTTGAACACCCAAATAATCGACAGATGTCGATTGTGATGTCAAAAGTCACTTAACAACTAAAAAAACTTACTATGAAATCACATCACACAACGAATTCTTTTAGTAATAAAATAGTACATCAATAAAACATTACTAATTAAAAATTGAAATGTAAATATCGTAAAGTAAATACAAAACGAATAATTTATAGTAAACAAAAATTTACCATTTCAATTTTTTTTCCTTCGTTACAAATTTTTGATCGTTGTGAAATATCGATATTACAAATATCTGAAATAAAAAAGTATATAATACATAATCGAACAATAAAGCTTTAGAACTTTAGTGACATAAAAATGGACCGATTAAAAAACACAATATTTGTCAGCCAGAAGTGTGGCAGCAGTCTGGTGCATAATCGACGACAAGCATATTTACAAATGATGCTTTCACGAAGCCGCCCCATCTCGCATAGCCCACTCACGAGTTCGCTTCATATTTTACGCTAGGTCGCGTTAGAATGAGCCGCATTCGCGTGATTCGTTCAAGAAGTGGTTTTCCAAAAACCTATGGCACCACACGCCAAATGCCATATCCTTTTGTCAAACACTTATCCCCGTTCGATTGATATAATAATAGCTGCGTATACACGCCGTACAATATTATATCATATATCAGTTATTATGATGTCGTTCTTTTTTTTTTTACTTTTGACTAAAACTTTACAAAAATAAGCAATGAGAATTTCGTAAATATATATAGACATTTTTTAAGAATGATTGTTTTTTAGTTAAGACTAGTATGAAAAAAATTATATGTAATGATAGATGAGATAAAATTCATACGAGGCATAAGAATCAATTTGCAAAGATCACCATGGTCGACAAATTTGATGTATTACGTTTAATCTAGATTTGATACATGAAAGCTAAATGCATACGTTAAAAGGGGAAGATTGGGGTGAAGTATATTAACGTCGTAAATATATCGCGGTGTACCAGCGACGTGGGACCAAAAGCAATCTGCGTGACGATAACGTCGAGATAACACTTGTCCTGACTGCCTGTGAAGAGCGATAAAAGAACCTCATTATATTGCCGTATTAAAGTTGCACCGCGTCCTTCGAAAATTCGAGAATATTCATGCTTTTGCGATAAGATAAACCGCGAAATAAAACAGCGGTATTAAATAAAAGAAGCACGGAGCCATAAAAAATGTTGCACGATATGAATACCAAACGCGAAGAATATGCGTAGGAATTAATTAAATATCGAGTGTTACAGAATTATAAGTGTGAGGAAACGAAGAATAATGACGATTTCGAAAGGAAAGTGTGAATATACTTCTATTACAGCATTCAATTTCATTATGGCCATTTACATTAGACAGATTATTTATAGGCGTCCCGCAATAATGTGATACGAATCTAATTTAGCGTTTACGTCAAAGGCTAGACAGACGAGGTCTTAAGTGAGATGAGGAGCTGAAAAGAGACAGCTGCAGACATATATTTTGTTGACTTCAATGGGATCGAGTCACCCCCGTGACAATAAAATTCCTAATTGACACGACGCAAAAACCCACATTTGTCTAGACCCAAACATTCATTGACATATTGACCTGGATCGTAAAACTTTCCATTTTGCTTTTATTGTGATTATTTCTAATTTACAAATTTGGTCACAATGCTGTTCTATTATAAGTAATAAATGACTTCATTTTTCAAACGTACCTTTGGAAATACATATCACTTTCCATTGCTTGTACAGTCAAATGTTTAATTACATGATGAAATAAATTAGATTCAGACAAATTTATATGTATTATTAAAATAGAAAAATTTGTTTTTAAGCTATAATGAAATGATAATTTGATCATTTTTTCATCAATTTTAGTTACCATTGTTTTTGTATATTTTTAAAAACATTTCAAGTATTTCTCAACTATACTTAATTTTCATACCAAATTATTTTAATAACATATTTGAACACAGATTATAATACACTAAATCAGAATTTAATAATACCTTATTTTTGATTTTCACGAAATACAACGGATATATTGAATTAATTTAAAATAAGAAATTACTACAATAAGGACATAATTTTATAAAAAAAGACAATAATTCTTGTTACTGCGCTAATGTGAATATTCATTTTACTATATAAAAAGTAATTTTTACACTTCACTCAAATAAAAGTTTCAATCTACTTATTGATCCAACTTTTCTCATATAAAAAGCCATATAAAAGCGAAATAATTTATGAAGACATCTTCAATGTTTGTTCTCACCATTCATATAATGACGGTCAGTTATTGATGAGAAAGCGGAAACAGTACGAGAATGTCGTGACGCGACACGTGCATCCACTCGTTCAATTCAGATAGACACGTAAGGGAGCGTCCGGTTAAAGTGTCGCGATCGTCTCATCAGTATAAAAATAAAACACCTGCGGCACGCGGCTGCCTCATTATGTTGTTCTGCGGCGTCGCTACGCGTGTACCATTGAATTCGTAATTTTGAGAGAAAATGCACAAAGGCCAAGCGGCCTATTAATGGTGCTTGATTAGTGAACAAAGGGGTAGTTTGTGGCCGCAATATCTCCTGGTGTGGTTAAAGCTCGTATGGTCACCATGCAAAGGAACCTCTTATACCCCCTGCGCGCCTTTCAGCTCTATTTTTTCTTTCTCTCTCTCTATAACCCTTTGCTCGCAATGTATTCTGTTAGTCCATGTACATTTTTGTTAAATTAAATTCTTAGTAAAATAAACGTGTTTAACGTATATTGTGATTTTGAATTAATTTCTTTGCATTCAAAAATATATTCCATATAGAATAAAATAGGGTTAAATATGAACTTAGTTTGAAATATTAAAATATCATTATTATAATACGAAATCATAAGTTTGTGTTGCAATAGTAGAAATTTAGTAGACATATGTGTGTTCTGACTTGACATATATTTAGAAAATGAATTATTAATAACTAAGTGAAATATTTCACGGTAAGAGACGAGTAACTTTGAAGATATATATTTTTTATCTTGGTTACTACTTGCTGATTAGATAGAAATCTCGAAAATCCATTGCGAAAAGTTTTGCTAATTATACAGATCCACTTTTGTTTACACAAATTTCTTTCTTGTTTCTCATTCGTTTGTCTTTTATTGTCCTTATCTCGAGTTTCTTTCTTATCTTGTAATTACTCCATGTCAAATCTTATTAAAAATTAAGTATTTGTAACTACTTCTTTGTACAAGCGATAAATAATGAATCTTGATATTGTGGAAAAATAAGAATTCAGTTTTGCTGTTTGTCATGTTCTCCTTATACTATCAAACAGCCTCAAATGAAATGGCGGACTTTTACATACTTTGTAAGTTTTCTAGAAACTTAACTGCAGAGGAGAATAAAAGTAATCGGACGATTCGTTGGACTGCACCGATTAGTTTTTAGCATTGGTGCAGAACTAAGCAAATAAACGAACGTGTATTTATCACGTTAATGGATGTTAATTTGGATTCATAGGCACGTATAGGTGCGTCAATAAAGCCGCTCTGAGGTTGAATCGATAATTCGATACACGGTCTACGTAAGGACGATCACGTATCGAGAATCAACCTAAGAGCTACTAATTAGTGCATCCGGATAACCTGACAAGCCGAGCATATGGCGGCCATCCATGGTTTTATAGCAGAGCTTTAATCCGCTGCAAATGTCCGACCACAATTAATGCGAATCACTCAAGCATCGTGCGCAACCTAAACACAATACCCGCCTGCATTGTTGAACAACAATGCACAATACCTAAAACTCTTGCCTATTACATTTCTCATCATAAATATTGGAACTGAGTTTCACCAGTGTTTATAACAACATCTGTAATAATTATGCTGATTCACAAAAATCGGAACATCAAGTTTTTTCTTCCCCTCTTTTCAATTTATTTAAAAATAATAGAGATGTAAAAAATATGTAACATGAATTCGTGTTTGAATTGTCCAAATCAATCTCTAATCACTAGAAAAAATAGTATGAATTTTGTTTTATTTAATGCTACCTAAAGCTAATTGCGAATTCATTCAATTGTATGGTATTATACAATAAGCATTCCGAATTAGTTAATAAACCATAATTACTTGAATTGTTTATATTAATAATTGGTAACAAGAGAATATTTACTTATACATTAAATTTTATACTTATTTACATTAAACTATATTGGATAAATAGTAAATATCTTATGCTATATATTTTTCTTTTCAAACAAAAAAAAAATCAAAAAAAAAATATATTGCGTCAACATTCGCAATTTTATATAATGAAATAGATATATGAGTATATAGTCAATCATAAAATGAGAATAAA
>JABFQD010005759.1:0-10402 GCA_022817045.1 Psix sp. ZL-2020
TGTTTCTATTTTTTATAAATTATAATTTACGTTAATAATTTACCTTCGTTTGATTATCACAATTGCGATCATTATAATTCGATTTATATAGCTGAGCATACCACTTAATACTCTGACTTATTATTAAACAGCAAGAATTACTACGTCATATTTTCTTCTAATTTCTAATATAATAGTTTTCAAGAAAGATAAAATTGTTTAAAAACATATCATAAAATAAAAAAATTAAAACAAATGTTGTTTTCAAGAAAAACGTCCTGCACAATCATGAGCTTTTTATTCAATGCTTTTAACTAACGTTTAATAATTCAAGATATCATTAACATACAGCTTGAGACTGATCAAACATCGCTTGCTATCATAAATAAAATAACATTTTTGGTTGAAACTCCACATTACATTTACTACACTTTCATCATAAGTATTATGTTTTTACATTTGATCACATCTGATGCTTTACACAAAACATATTTGTTTCGATGGATTTGCATAATTCTATTATTTGAACAGAAGAAATTTCAATGTCAAATAATAAATATAATAAATCAACATAAATTTGGCGATTTTTATATATCTGGATAAGTTGTAACTCCTTCGCCATCTGTAAAATGAAAAAATGATTAAATTGATTAAATGTGTCATTTCTAGTTAAATAAGTCTAACTCATAACAATAATGGAAAATATTACAAACTGCTACGGTAACACCATCGTAAGAAATACATCGCTAATTAAACGGTATACGGTACCTCAGGAGTTCGTAGTATAATGTGCTTGCCTCAAAATTATTCCCGAGGTATGAGATCTTCTTGGATGCAAATTAGTTAGCATAGTGTAATTTCATAGGCACTTACTGAACAATGAAATGCGTTTTCATATTTTTCGCGATATTTGATAGCAAGTATAAAGAAGCTCCTTATAAATTTTGTACGCCTATTTGGTTATGTTGAAAAACAACTTTTAAAGGAAGCGACAAAGCAGTTTCATTCCGAAAAAGTTATAATCCTCGCTATGTGATTATTTGACTTCATTTGTTCCCGGACTGTGAAACGTGATTTTAGTTTCAACATACTGTTTCAGAGCTTACATAAGAACCTGCAAAACAGAACCGATTTTCTATACTTTTTCACAATAGACAAACTTTGTCGCGGCATTTCTCGAGAGGGATTTTAACATTGTCAGTTAAGCTTTTACATTTGAGTTATATTAACTCGAAATTCGTACAATTGAAAACTGAATTATTTAAGTCAAGTGATCAGTCGAATCTTTGAGTTAACAGTTAGTTTGACTAATGTAATTTATAAATAATCACCAGTAGAATACTCGGTAGCTGTTTTCACACATTTTATTACAAAAATATAGTATAAATTTGATCATTATGCGCCATGTTTATTCTCGCATACACATTTTCTTTTATACACAATTGCATTAGTACTCATTCAGGCTCCATTCATAATAGTTTACATTACTCAATAATATATATAATCATATATATATATCATATACTTTTAAGTTACTTGCACATAACTGACATTAGCTATAGGTTGACTGTTACTGAAAACATACTTGGCAATTCACGTCTAATAAGTTTACAACGAAGCAGCTTTTTTATAGCTTCGGGGCGGTGCGCAGCCCCGCCGCACGAACCGCGCGTCGATAATTATTATTGATATGTTGAGTTTTTACAGTGAATAGTTTCATCTCGTTTTGAGAAAAGTATAATGCAGAGAATCTTGAATAGCAGTCCATTTATTCTCACGGCGAATTCCAGCTGTTAGCTGAAACATAGCAAATTCACTTATATTCGTTTACATCAGAATTGGTTAAAAATACTGCTTCATCAATCGAACTTTTTCGATTATTTGAGTTAGTCAACTTAACTTAATCTCATAATAAAGTGTAATAGGAAACGGTTTTAATTATAAATGAACTATTTTGATTAGTTTTTACTGGAATACATTACAACTAACGAAAAAGTTACGAAGAAAAGTAGATAAATGAAGATGAACGCGTGTTATGTATAATAACTCCAATTTTTTCTAATGGAAAGTTGAATAGACTTATAAAGAATAAACTTTGTTCAATAGGATTTGAACAAATGTATTATTTAAACTTCATCTGATTTTTCTCAATGAAATCACGTCGTTTTCACGCAAAAGAAAAAACTACAGAAACATTTGAAATTATTCGTTATACAAAATATATAAAAGTAATAATAATGATATATTTGAATATTCTCTCTACTCATTTGCTAGCATTCAAAGTTTTCGACTGATACACTACAATTTAAATTTGTTGGCAATTTCGTTTCTTGTATAAATTCAAATAACTTTATATAAATACTATTGAATAAATTTTCAATATAATTGGTTCGATATGATTTTAAATAATGTATGAAGGTGTTGTTAAAGTTCAGTAAATTATTGCACAAATTATCTTGAGATTATTTTCGATTTAATGAAAACAATCTATTTTAAAAATATATCAATTAGTGAATCTTTAAGATACAATAATTAAACTGATACGAGTTTGTGTGGAAGTAACATTTTAAACTAACTCGTGATTAAGAGATCTGGAGTTCAAATCCCGGCCGAATGCTCCAGAAAAGTGTTTGAGCTGTTTTGACGTAATTATGTATCTTATATAAGTTTATATACCAATAAATGTGTTAAGGATGAATTTTCTCTATATATTACGTATAACCAAAAAAATTGTAATTTAGATTTTTCATTGATGTGACCGTCGCTATTTATCATTTAGTACTTAAAATAAAATAATAATGAATACATTGTAAATAATGACTTAATCAAATGATGTCAACATAATTAACTTATCCTACGTGCATACGTATAAAACGTTAAATAAAATAATACACTTTATAGAAAAGATCAAGTGCATTCACACGTTATAATTGAATTAATTATGCAGAAACTTTTAATAAAAGACTATTGATTTTATTGTGCACCATCGTCACAACTAGAATGCTTTAATATATTTGTTTTTAAAATAAATGGTTTAAAAGGCAATTAATACGTATCCCAAATATTTGAAATTATTTACCTTTGTAATATAAATCTCTGTACATTGTGGGACAATTTTTGGAGCCCTGCAAATATAAATTTTTAAATTAATGATGTTTCTAGTGAATCAAATAATGAATCGGATTCTTTCGTAATTATATTTTTATTTTGAAATTATCCTGAAAATAATTTTGAAATAAAAAAATGTGTTTAATGCTTTTAATATCGAAGTTCTCTTGGTTCTCAAAAAAAAATGATTCATGATGCCCGATTCATTTGATAAATAGTAGTAAAATATTCTTTCTCGGCTTTATTTCGTATTAAATGAACTGTTCAATAGCAATCATGATTTTGGAACTGAACGTTTTATCTAAAATTTATTGTTGAAAAAAGTTGTGTCTTCAAGTGACAAGATACGAAAAACCAAAACAGTGAAAAATTGCAAAATACGAATAGCTGAAGTATCATTTGTCACGAATAAACCCGAGATAAACAAGAACCTGTAATCAATTCTTCTATTTGCAACTGACATATTTGACTCAATTTCGGCTGAAAGCTTAAGTATTATAATTGCCAGAATCATCCCATTATTTAAAAAATAATTCAATTTTATTTCGTTTAAATTAAAAAATAGTATCTTAAAAGTAAGTTAAATATTGATTTCTACGTTCAATTATGTAAACTTTAAATTGTGATAAAAATGTTGTTCTTGAGCGTTCATATGTGAATCATTCGAAGAGTTATTAAGGTATATAATTGCGTAGCTGTACCTGATTGTTAAAATCTATATTCGTTCGC
This sequence comes from Psix sp. ZL-2020, assembly GCA_022817045.1. NCBI lineage: Eukaryota > Metazoa > Arthropoda > Insecta > Hymenoptera > Scelionidae > Psix > Psix sp. ZL-2020. The sequence continues at coordinate 3,817 of JABFQD010005759.1, forward strand.
ACTGGCCGATGATGCAATTGCTGCGGCTGCCTGAAGTTATTCCCAAGAGGAGCTTTTGGATTCGATTCATCTCCTTGCATCAATTTCCTTAATCCAAGGAGCTGTATTCAAAAGGTATAAGGCGATTAATTAAGTATTCCACAATCAAATATATGCATAATTGAAATCAAGAAATCCAATCAAAAACATTTCATTTCACTTCTTAATAGAAATTTACACTGGAATGAATTTGGGTATAAATTAGATGTCTTTGATTTCAATCGCAAATTCTTGAAAGCCTGAATTAGATTTATAATCACCGTTTTGAAATTTTCTAAAAATTGTACATTATTAAAATGTGTTATTTGTGTCATAACATAATTCACTTTGTTACGTTAAAAATAGTGTCGAATATTTATCTAAAATCTGTCATGTACAGAATAATGAAAAAATTCAATAAACTTTAATTAATTGTATAAAATAACAGACACCATCAAAACATTTTTTATTTACGATGTAATTATAGAAATTTAATTTTGAGATTGATTTGATTGACCAATAAAAAAATATCGAAAAATTGGTTAAAATTGTTGACAAATAAACTAAGTTAATGAGGTAAACAAAAATAACTTCTAGGGATAACAAACTTAACGTAAAACAATTCACGTGATTTCCGAGAGCGGAAGCTAGTGAGATGGAGAACAATAAATCCGACTTAATTTTTACCTGCGTAATGAAAGTGTCAAGCGCACTGCAAAATATAAGACGGAACTCACCTGCTGCTTTGTGATGTATATGGGCTTGTTTAGAATGATCCACGTGGTGGTTTCATGGCAGGCTGGCATGGTCGTGGAGCCATCGTATGTCATGTAATATGTCGTGTCCGGTAGCAGTTCTCGTACCGCGAAACGTTTAACGTCGACGGCCTGCCCTGTACAATTAATTCGATCGATAACGTCAATCTGACACGTTGCATATAGATGGGAGTTCTGTATCTATAGATTATTAATGTGCTAATTCTCATTCACTTTTCGCCTACGCACGCTTCAATCAAGTTACATAAGTTAAATATTCTGCGTAGTTGAGGTTATCAAAAAAGTCTCTCTGCATAATATGAAATTCTTTACTTTGCACAAAATCTCATTCAGAAAATTATACAGACTGTCTCCAATATATTTCATCTCTTTGATAATATTGATATTTTTTATAAAATTAATATTCTCGTTATTATTAAATTATTCTGAACAATCTTTTTAATAATTTTAATTGCTAGTTGTAAAAATTAACGTTCATTATTATAATGAACGTTGAAATAAATTCTCATTATATTTTAATAATACTTTCATATTTACTTATTTCGGATTGTTTTAAGATTTCTTTGAATTGTAGTGTATATTTTTAACAGACGAGTTATCAAATATGAATTTTCGAGATGAATACAATCGAAAGCAGATGAATCTCTCTGCAGATGAATTTTCAAAATACAGAACTAGTGTATGAAATTAGAAGATAATTTCATTGCATTGATATTTTACGCGCCAAACGATATTATTCGAATGTAGTTTAATTGGTTTCTTTAGATATTTTTATATTCTGTCATACGGATTTATATTTCTCTGTAAAACCACTTCCTTATGCGATAACCCGAGTGAAAAATTCTGGTATTCAGACATTGAAAATCGAATTGGCGTGGCAAGGTTTATAAATTATTCATTAAATTTTTATGGAAAATTACACAACATCGTACATATTGTGTACCAAAAGTGTCACACGTCACTGAATGAAATCCGCGCAACCACATTCGTGCGACGCGCAATTTTTATAATTGTTCGTTTTCATTTGCATAATGAAAATTACGAAAATAAAATTATACCTCGCAGATTTTCCGTTTCATTAAACTAGCTGTCAACTACTTGTGCCATGACCCTTTGACCTTTGTCGCCATTTTTTATAATATGAACATTTCTGCGAAATGTGTGCTCTTCATACCAATTACGCTATTATCATACAAATAGACTTACGACTCTGCGGTCACATCGATAATATATGTGATAACTTTGAGCGAGTTTCAAAACCCTTTGCCTGCCATAATATTAGTCGCGTACTTTCCAATCGGTGAAATTTCGCGAACACCTTACATTGTCTTCGAAAAACTAAGCTGATCTAATTAATAAGAAAATGAATACTTTCATAACGACGATCGCGTCATTTTTCATAATTACAACACGAGTTCGTTCGTATTTACATATTCATATATTAAAATTGAGTATGCAGAAATTTAATGGACGACGATTTAATTGTAATGGTATCCTTCGTGCTTACCCTCCCATATAACTGCTCTTCATGCATTCTCGCACGCACGCCTATTGCACTTATTTATCTCTATCCATCTATTGATCTATTTGGCTTCATCATATCCTACCTCTGTACGTGACTTGGTCCAGCTGTTCTGTGAGTAATCTCAAACTTGGATTCGAGCGATCGCCAACCTGAAAGAATACCGTGAATATCCAATATGTATCGTGATAAATATGTATCTTGATAATGAATCTAGCGTCATGATAAAATATGATCCGAAATGCAGATTAGTCACGTACCTGCAACAATAAAGACACGGCTACAATCCCCTGTGCCCGCAGCAACGCATCCGAAAAGTTGTTATACAGCTCAGAATTAAATCCGTAAATTTGAATCTGCCAACAAATTGCATTTCAATTAGCAAAAATGAACATCGCGTAGTTCTGAGTTTTCACGATTCTTCATTTAAAAACATAGTTTTGGTCTTTGACATTTAGATCTGTGTAACCACAAATATCTGCGCTATGATGTTCTCATACTACATGACGATCTCAGTAATGACCGTTTGATAATTACAGTAATTTTTTACTGACACATAAATCTCCTGTGACAGATTTTTTCAAATTAGTGTAAATAAGTGTCGGAAAGCAGTAAAAAATTTCGCCGCGTTAATATACAAAATTATGCAGTCTGTTTGGTTGTTTGAAAATGTTTATGCTACTTTCGAGAGATTAATAATATAAACAGTAATTGGTAAATTAATTATTTTATTATAATAGTATTATACTTTGTAATAAAAAAAAATTTAATTAATTTAATTCAAGTGTAATACATTTTCACGATAGCATATATGAAAGAAAAAACTGTGTGTACATCTAAATAAAAGATGTTGGCTGGAAATATATATCGGGTACAAGAGTTAAATGCATACGTATATTAGTATTTATTATCAGCTGTTATGAATTAGTGAAAGCTATTGTGTTATTGTTGAACTCAAGGCATATTGCTTAGTAAAGGTAATTTAAAACATCATAATAAGATATCAAATTTTATTTCTTATAATACAAACTGTCATGAAAAGCGCGTAATTCAATTAACTTTAATTGAATTTTCATTTCAAATGTATGTATATTACATTTGATTTTGATTCACTTTTAATTTGATTTGCGCATGAGATAAAATTTTGATTTAATAGAAACGACAGCTCATTCTTTAATGAATTCATATCCGTGTGAAAGTTGAAGTTCAATAATGTAAATCAATTGAAAAAGTTCGGCAAGGTTCATTTGTAAAAAGAATCAAGTGCGACTTCTGAAATATAAAAATAGAACAATTCAGTATCTTTATCGAGAAATGCTATTTTTGAAAGGAAGTGGAAAGGAAGGTTTAAATAATTTAACTTTACTGCATTCTAATAGCTCACCACACCCTATTAAGATATTTTCAGAAAAGCAAAAATGCAATTAACGTTTTATAATCACGATAAAGGAAAATGGGGCTGTGTTACAAATTTGTCCATAAAATCCGATATTTTGTTAATCAATTCTAAATTTACAAAAATATAGATATTTCTGAGAAATTTGTATTAGATATTTGTTATATATTTACAACAGATTTGACATTTTTGTTGGAAAGAAATGATTTAAAATCAGTAACACAAGATTGAGTAGTTCTGTCAGCAACACTTTATGTTGCATATAACATTACATCATCTGGTATGCTATCGCATCAATCTTTGTAAATTTTCAGTATTATGAAACCTTACTTACTTCGGCAGGGAATGCATAACCATCAACGGTGTGTTCGCTCCCAACCTTATCATCCATGCCATAATGTAGATGCATCTCATGAAATTGATAACGGTAGCTTAACGGGCCTCCCGATATGTTGACTGTATGTTTTGTGTCGTCAACGAGAAAAACAATGCCGTGACCTGTGTTGGTCAAAATCCCGCTCACCCGATGTTTGTCCAAATGTAGCATTTGCAAGTTCGGATCAAAAAGTAGCGTCGTTGGCTCGAGATTCACAGGTGACTGTCTCCGGCCCTTGCTGCACAGCGACCATTCAGGGTTGATGAGACCCCAAAATGAAGGACCTGATTTGATTTAATCTCATTATTGAGGTGACTCTTGAATTTCACGGTGATATAAATATTTTGTGCTGTGTTTCAACTCTGAAATTATCCTCAAAATCACTGTTTAAATGCTCGGCAAGTTTCAGTACCGATGGAATCTTACGTCTGAGCACGCTTGAGAGAATATTTTATCACTGTTTCGATTTTTTGTGAATATATTTTCAAGAAACAAAGTGAATTAATAAGGAAAACTGACTTTGTGAAAATGCTTTCTACTTTGAAAGTTGAAAAACTTTACCATTTTATTTTGACTTTTTGCTTCGTACTTTTTGTTTCAGACAAAGTTGGAATTGATTAAAAAGCACAGTTTTCTATTGTAATAACATTTTGAACTAAAAAATGATTTATATTTTAAATAGAAATATGTTCATCATTTCAGTTTGAATTCACATATCTGATTTTTAATACTGCTATTAATACTATCAATTAATGTATGTTCCATGTGAAATATTAATCTACAAAATTGTTCTGAAAACATTAATAATAACAAAAGTTCATTGAAAATTAGATAATTTTGTTGGAATTCAAACCGCATTAAAAGCATTATTTTTGTTAATATATAATTTATATGAAAGTCTATTTTATGATATGATTTATGATTTATTATAAAATGTATATTACGCAAATGAACACTCTGTATCTGATAAATTAGTTTATTTCCGAATAAACACGATTATTTACATGCACATACAATTTATTCGATGGTACGAGTATATTTTGGGCTAGATGCACCATTAAATTATTCGTTTCAGAGGTATTTATTCACTCAATTTATTCCTTTATTCTAAAAACAGTAAACTATTTAAAAAATTTTTTTTTGGAAATTCACGTTATAATAATTTTGTTCAATATCAATTGTAAATAATTTGAAACTGCAAAGTGAACCACAATAAGATATAATTTTTTATTTGACTCAAAAAATGTATTATCTGGCTCTATTTCTGGTACTTTCAAGTATATAACCAATGGTAAAGTTTTCGTCATAATGATAAATTATTCCTACTCCAGCTTAAAAGTTGCTAGATAAAACGCAACAACATCTGCTCCTAACTTATGCGCCGAAAATAAATATTAGTATTTGAAGAATTGCTCATGAAGTAAAGGAAAAAGTAATATCTCTCAAACGGTGAAAATTAAATGGATATATTAAATAATCTTTCAAATTATAATCTAAATAAATAAAATATCACCATCGGGATTGCAAATCTCGTTAATATTTATATCATTATATGGTCTAATAATACACAGAAAATGTGAGTAGTATTCTATTAGGAAATTTTACCACATGAAATGCATTAAGAGAACTTATTATTGAATTATATAGTAGAATTTATTTGAAAATCATGTTGTCTGTTGAAAATAGTTAAGAACATCAATTCAACTAGTTTGTAATATGATCGGGAAAATATCTGCTTTGGAATATCTTACCAGAAATTCCATCGTAAGTCCACCATTCATCCCATTTGACAGGTCTCGATTCTACAATAAAATGAGAATGATAAACTTAATTAATATGCATTTTTTATCAACGATAATAATATGAAAAGAATAAATTTGCATTAACCACCAGCGTGTTCTAGATTAGCAAATTAACTTTTCATCATACGAGTTTTGTAAAATTTAGACAGACTTTCAAACTATGCAAAAAGTATAAAAAGCTTTGAAGAAGAAGTGATAGCACACAATTATCGATTACTGAAAAGAATATAGTTAAATCGTTCTAGTCAGAGAAATAAAAAATAAAATTTGTATTTGAATCTACAAGTTTCTTTTTTATAATTTATCGTATCATCATTTCACAGCAGAATAAGTATACTACAGTGCTTCGTTCGTTGTCTTAGTTGGAGGCAAAATGACGTACCTTGAATCAGAACGAGAACGAACACTCCCCAGACGCCCAAGAAGACTGAACTACGAGGGGCCATTCCTAGCAGTTTCCTCGTCAATTAAACATCATCAGTGACGGCTCCTGAAAATAGAGAAAAATACTGTTACTTACTCGAATAACTTTTTCTTCTCACGTTTACTCCCGTACACACACCAACGTCGAACACACTAATTTAATTAGAGTTACACAACGCTCAGCATTATTAATTAATATTAATTTCATTACAATTTAAATTTGTAATATCGACACCACTATCAAATTGCACACGGAAATAATAAACAATTCAA
>JABFQD010005760.1:0-10402 GCA_022817045.1 Psix sp. ZL-2020
TACTTTCTCTAAGACTAATTGTGGTTATTACGGTTAAAAGCGATGTACACGTGATTCGTTACTACGGTCATTATTTACGCCAAATGAGACGATTCGCGCCTATGTAAATAACTAACGTTACTCATGAAATTTCGCACGTTGTTGATTTAATGTATGTTATTATTTAGCGCGAGAAACTTACAGAGAGTTGAAGATTTGAAGAACCGGTAATTTTGAATATTGCACGTAGTATTAACATTATTTGTATGATTGACGGGTATTGTGCAAATTGTGCATTACTGCGCAAATAGACGTATTTTTATCACTTGACGAACTCGAAGATTTGAAAGAATTTTGATCAAATTGCATATTGAGGAATGCATAAAAGAAAATAAGATGATACTTCGTGAACTTACAAAAGAAACTTTGAGAAATGAATTTAAACTGCTGAAATTTAAAATTATTATGCGCAGTAGTATTCACAAATTATGTACATACTAATGACAATTGAAACAATCAAGAATAATTAATAATTATATTGAAACATATGCAGAAAATAAACAAATATTTATATATGTTATGTAATTGTATGAATCTTTCAATTTCTGGGTTGAAAGTTATAAATTATCTTTTTAGACAAAACTATTGTTGAATGTATATATAATCAAAAAAATTCACATAGAAAAGTTTGAAAAAAAAGAATTTTACATGTCAAATTTGTTATTCCCATTCGAAGCCAGACATTTTTTTTCTTTTTTTTCAGACTTTCTTTCTTTTTCAAATATAATGAAAACGCTTAAGAAACACATCTTACGAAAATGATTTTTATTTTTAATCACAAAGTATCATAAGATTAATATAATAAATATAAATTTGTTTTTAAGTAATTTTATTCATATTAAATTTAATCCTATTATAACAATTCTATCATATTCTCATTACGTCCTCATAAAGTTTGGATTATGTTAAGAGTTTCTGGTATTATATATTTTTAAATACTCGCAAAGTGATTAATTACTATTGCATCATAACATTTATATGAATTTGTCATTCAAAAAATACTGGTAGCTAAACAAATCTTATGAAAATATTTATTCAAATAATTTATGAATTATGCGTAAACAAATTAACAAAATCAAATTATATAATGAACATGATTTTATCATGTTTATTGTATTTTATTTATTCAAATACAATTTTAAAATTAATTAATTAATTTATCATTCATAACCAATATTATAAAAATTACTATAGTAATTCAAATTAAAGTTTATTCATTTAATTTTACAATTTATTCAAGAAATTATTGACCAATATTTTAATGCTAATAACAAGAATTTTGCATAAATTTTCATTAAATAATTCAAATTAAAAAAGAATGAAACAATAATTTAATTGTAAATAGTAACAAATATATTTAAACTTTTTACGCTAAATGTTTGTCATTCCATTCTTATTAACTTTATGAAATATAAAATCAATTTTTTACTAACTATATAAAATTGAATGATTTATTATCAATCAACTTTTTGAAGTTAAATTTAACAACAATTTAAAGTCATTATAATTAACTTCATATTCAACTTATATTATACACAGACAAAATATGAAACATATACTACAAAATTATATATATATATATTTTTGTTTGGAAGGAAGATTGTCAATGTCACTGTGTTATACACTGCATTATATGACTGTAAATATATTAATAAAATAGTATAGTACCTCACTAAAAAAGAAAGTAGATGCTTATAAGTGAGTACAAACATCGACTTTTCCCACAAGTAAGATAACATACTTTTTTATACAAGAACTGAAGAAGTCAAGTGTTTTACAATTGCTTTGCAGAAAAAACTATTAATGTTAAACGCTGACACTTTTATATGACTGAAACTGTCGTTTTTTCCAATGCAAACAATTAGAAACGCTTAACTTCTACAACTCGTGTGAGAAAAATAAATCATATAAACATTATTTTGGATAATTATTATAAATAAATATAAATGTTAAAATAAATATTATTTGATATAATTAGTGAAATGTTTTGATAGAAAACATATTAACTTAAAAATAAGTTAACATGAAAACTTTTGCGTAACAACACATTTTATTACTAGGACAATTTGTCTTAAAAATAAAGTTATTTCAATATGTTCTCATATTAATTTGGAATATCTCTATGGCGTTTATTTCTAATAAGGTATAATTATTCGATTACCTATATGCATACCTTGATCGAGTTTTCATGATTCCTCTACAGAGAAAACTATTATAGAATCGCAAATATTGCATTCATTAATAAAAGTGATTATTTAGTCAATGTAATTTAACAAATCAAATACCAACACTGTTTTTATGAAGACGTACTTCTATTTATAGTTTGCTCTCGGGACTTGCAAGTCCTAGTTACATAAATTATTTAACGAAAAATGTGATAGGTTATAATTGTTCATTTTACGTAACATAAATAAAGTTAACATACAGCCATACTTCCTCGAAAACTCGCATAAAGTTGTATCAATATTATCATCTAATAAAAGTAGTCTGATTTCTTATAACAACAGAACCAGCTAAATCTACAGTCTTAACGATGCCATCGTGGTAAAGTTCGTTAGCGAAAAGTATCACGAAGTAAGACTGATGAGACAGCAGCTTAAGTTAATAGTATTTTCGCGTGAACGGGACCTTGGCCGTGGTCGCGTCTCACCCGCGGAGTTCGTCCACAAGAATTACAAAATCGAGGAACCGAGCAGACGTGAGGTGATTTTAAAATGTTATCGGACGTGCGATTTCCATGAAACCGACGAGTCCTTCGCGTGCCGTGCATTCCCACGTGCGAAAAGCGACGACTGTATTTAGATCAAACTGTGATTTACTACGACACAAACTTGATTCAATGTTATAATTTAACACAAACTAATAGCTACATCGGTGCCTTAAACGGTACTTCTCGGTAAACCGCAGTGTCTTCAATATTGGCCGTAAACAACCTGGTATTCAAAATAGTCACTTATTTTTGTGACCCCGTCGAAAGTGCGCCCGCCTAAGTCACCATTTAATTGATCTAGAAATTACTTGCCAACCGGATCTAAGATACCACCTCTCACACATCTCTGCTCGTCTATTCGGGCTTTCTCTAGAAATTTCTTCGATTTGTATAAAAAAGGAAATGAAAAAACATCCAGCAGATTACATTTTTCTGTACAATAAAAAGTAGATTTGGACCTTGATACTGAATCATAAAAGCAATCGTTTGAAGATAAAAATCGAATAGATTTTATTGATTGTACTCGTATTAAAATAGTTGTATGCGCAAATACGTACGATTATGAGATGGCAGGAAAGATGGTCGTAAATAATTGAGCAAATCGGGAGTATAAATAACTTGAAACGATGTTACTCGAATGCACACGCGGGAAAATTGTTATGTGTACGTGTAATTTTTCTTAGACTTGTTGTGAGGTACAGCAAGTCAAACGTGAAACGCGCATAGCAAATTGAAGCAATAATCTTGCACAGAACTAATTCCAATTTATATGTCAAGCGAAAAGTCTTTTGCTAGTGTAATTTCTAGTTTTGCTCGTTTGTTACGGATTTCATGCATTCGCTTCCGGTTTCTAATTCTTTATTTTTCTTTGGATCTTTTATGATAATAACAAATGATCCTCTTTGCTTATCTGGACAGACAAGATAAATACGTCATTAAAATTCAACTTCGGCCATTGAAGAGAAATTTGTACCGTTTGTAACACGGAAAACGTGACGCATCAAGTATTTCAAATTTTCCGGATTCTTGATCGCGAAGGACAAAAATGCTTGTATAAAAGATAAAATGCTAAGAATTCAGATTCACTTTTCAGATAAATATGCCCGCTTCAATGTCAAGTGGAAGTCGCTTATCCGTAAAAGAATCTTGTATGTTCAAAAAAAAACAGACAAGTTTTTCGCGAATCATCGTAATTACTTCTCATGGAGATCATTTTTTCTTTACTAACGAGAACAAATGTCAAGTCAAGCTTTTTGCTACTAAACGCCCATGTTTTATGAAAGCATGTACTCTCTTTTGATGATTTCTCTAATTAATTGATTGAGTACATATATTATTGTCTTTATTTCTCACAACCATAATATATTAATAAACCTAAACGAACAATTACGACAAATCCTTATCTCAGAGTAATAAAATCATAGGATGATAATATCTTTATTCACACCAAAGGATGATTAATTTGAACGAACACAATACTCAATCAATAAATGTTTCAACCTTTACCTTGACGAAGATCCTCGACCCGAGCTGTCAGAGTCATCGACAATGGCCTCCAGGATCGTAGCCAAGAAAGGATCGGCTGACATTAAACTAGAAAATGCCAGGATAAATAAATAACCGAGCCCTCCATTCAGGACGTACGGATGAATGAACTGCTCAAGTTCAAGCAATAATTAAGTAATACTAAATTTCATCCCCGAAAGACGAAAACGACAAAATCGTCGACAAAAACGAAAAACAGAAAAAAACAACCCGTAAAAATTGTTTTAAAAAATTAGGTTCATTGAAGTGAAATTTCTAATAATGTGTTTAGTATGATCGTCATACCAAATACATTATTGCAACTGTAATAGAATACAGATATCGTACATATGCGCAATAATGAGTACGTCAGTATTATAGTAGATGATATGATGGGTGAAACTCAATGATCGAAGGCGTATACTTTTCTGCACGAATGTAAATCATAGATCAATTGCAAGTTTGGAGAAGTATGATTTCGTCAAATAATTGATGGCACCATTGTATACATTTTAAAATAGAAATGGTATGTTCATTGTTAACAATGTAAATGGGTTTTTGAAAAAAAGATAAAACGTTATACGTTATTTTGTTTTAGCTGCATTGGCAGATGGGGAAGATTGTTTAGCTGCGCTTTTGGTTATCGTTATGAAAAGTACAGACGATTGTCTAACTATTCGTATTGTGTAGTCACAAAGAGACATACAATATTGCTTATGAACAATATACTGTTATTTGAAAATAAGATAAAGCTCAGTTTTGAAAAATAAAACATAAAATTACGGGCAATTATTAATTTATATATTGTTAATTATAATTATTATGAATCAATATATATATTCATTAGTATATAATTCATTTATGAACGATAACAAAATTTGAGGGTATACAATAACAATATTCGACGATCGATATATTTTATTAACAATAAGTATTAATACCAACACAATTGAAAATTATATAAATTTTTCTTTTCTTAAATATATACCATGATAATATAACTATTCACTATATATGTCATAACTTTTTAAAAATAAATAATCATAATTAGTAATGTGTAATTATAAATATTAGAAATAATAAATGAGAAAAAAATTAAAATATATGACGATAACATTAAAGATATTATTATTGCTAGTTCAATTTCCATATACGATTCAAGTGGCAATAACCATATTTAGATAGAATATGTTTTCTAATTACTTATGATCATATCCTACTTGAGGTATCGCTATCCTACACGTTGAAAAATAATTTATTCAATCCTTTTTCAATATTAAATTGCATTCTTGTTGTCAAGCCACATTGTTTCTACGTTCCCTTCGAAAGAATTACATTGACCAAGACTATTGCTGAGAACCTAAGTATCAATCGTGTTATATCAGCTGGAATCTTCTTCAAGTCGGATGTATATATCTTTCCCGACAATTACAGAGTGTTGCACTTGCTAGCTTATTCTACTAGAAATAACAAAACAACAAGATAGTCGTGATGCAACCACTCCAAAGCCCAACATAATAGCCATAGAATATGACAAGATCTCTCGCGTTGTCGTGCAAACGACTCGTTCATTCATTGTACGAAATTACTCATGTGGTCATCGATTATCTCAAGAATATTGTTCAATTAACTTTTGAGAAAGTTGTTAATCGGTCATAAAAGTTAATAAATTCCAATTAAACAATTCTAAATAACTTGAAAAAAAACGTTATATTTTTCCGTTATTTATTGTCGCTAATTAAGTTTCGAACAAATAATTCGATTGAACTCGGTATTATTGAATTAATAATTAAAACATCATGTTGAATATTACTAACAGTGACATATAAAGTACAAAAATGATTTCACAATGTTTTATTAAATGTAAGTTTTAAAAAATGATGTTCCGAACATAATCTAAAAGAGAGGCTTTGATCTAAGATTATTTTGTAGAAAATATTTTAAATGTATTTTATAATATTTACCATATTATAGTATTCATTATATTTAACAGACAATCTTTAAATTTCATCAAAAGTCTCAAACATTTTTACAAAAAGTTTGTAATATATGTTAATCACTGAATATTTCTTTGTTATTATCTATTATATACAGACTTTGTTTTAACAGTTCGTTTTATTTTCAATTACAAAAAAATTTATAAAATCACTTACATAAGCGTAGTTTAGAAATGTTAATTGTACAGTTTAAAAATTTTTTCCAACACACTTTCAATTCAACGGTGTGTGAAACCTTCCATCTATAGGTGATTACTTCAAACTCGAATTTTTTTTAAGTTCACAACATACTTATTTTCAATTAACTGTGAGGAGAACAATTACTTAACACGATCTACGATAGAATAATATATGCAAGTTTAACGAATTTTTATTAATCAACCAATTAATTAACTTTCAATTAAATATCATTGTGGGAACAAAGTTAATTACTCAACGTATCTGAATTGAATGGCAATTTTGTTATCACTGTCTGTTACATTTAATAATAATTTTAAAAATTCAGAAAAAGCCAAGGTCAAAGTTCACAACGTATAAAGTGTTGTGATTCGTGATAAAAAATACAGCTTTAGAAAGTAAAGCAAATAGTTGAATCTCGCTGACCTGTGAGATACCAATTAATAAAACCTTATTTATATAATTGAATTAGCCGCAAGAAAAACCGACGTTTGAGTTAATTGGTATCGACAAACTCACACTCCTGCCAGTTTGCGTATAAGTCGTGCTCAGAAAACCATTGACATGAAAGTTTGTGACTTGTTTGGAAAAGCATTGTGAAAAGATCGGTTAGAATGTTCAAGCAAATATTGTTAAAATCATCCAATTTTATTCACAGAACGTATTCACAAAATATCTAGCTTCGAAATATTTCATATTGTATTAAAATAATAAAAACCATCCATATTAAATTCAAAATTTCTTCTTAGCTTAAAAATATGTTGTAACAGAGAATGTCTTAGCAGAATTCATAAATACTTCAAAAAGCATACGAAAATTAATGTCTAGGGCAAATATACTCTGAATTCACGTATTAATTAATATTAAATTAAATTTTAATTTATTTATAATGATGTAGATATAATGCCCTCAATCGCTAATGAATTTTTATTCTTTTAATAAATAAGTAACAGATTTCATGAATTTATAATATCTGACACTACGTAAATTTATCAATTTACACTTAAAAAAGAGATATATATTCCTGTATTATTTATACTATTAAACATTCATGAAACATATTTATGATATTGATAGTAATTTAAAACTTTAATTCAGCAAGTACTTTCTACATGACTAAGCAGTACCACGCAATTTATTTATCCAATCAAAATGTTAAAATTTATTGACATTTTCGACACATGCTTACCTATTACAATCAGGATAAGAAAATTACATTGAAGTAAATTGAAAGATCAAAATTGGAAAAAAAAAGATTTACCTGTTGCTTAATAACTCTCATGCAGTAAAAACTGGAGCTCATTAAAAAATTGCATTTCATGCACATCCAAAAATGTCGATGCGGTGAAAAATATTAAATCGATTCTTTCAAATTATAAAATGTGAAAATTGTAGTTATGTGACAGCACTTGTGCAATATCTTAAAGAGAAGCACCGAAAACAGGAGGAAGGTGTCGCGCCTTGACACCGATTGTTCCGTGGTCGGGTGTGAATTTTCAGCGTGTCCAATTTTCGTTGCGCAGCGGCGATCAAGTCAAGATAAAACAGCACAACACACACATAAATAATAGAGAAGAACCTTCCTTGGCACGACAATGTAGTCATTTTTAACGCCACAGGCGTACGTGTAACTGTCTTCTTGGTGAATCGCGAGACATGCTTCGAACTCAGGTGTACAAATTGAGCGGAACTAATACGGCAAGACCGCGCACATTTCCCATGCAAAACGCATCGCGTACGGCCATATTAGTCCTTCGAACATGTTGATAAAACTTGAAGCACGTGAAAAGAACAAGCATTCAAGATCCAATACTTTTTCCCCAAGCTTTTCATCGTGTTTTACTATGCTTCTGTGTTTGCTTGGCAACCATATATAAATACTTCTGTCACAGATTCGAAGAATAATGGATGAATTTTTTTCTAAAATAAGAAAGGAATGTTAAATTTTGAATGGCTGTACTTGTGTTCACGTAACTTATTGGAAGATGTTAACATTACGCAGTACTTTTTATAAGATTTTCAAAACAGATTCATTTAAATTTTCATGAAATGTCTTGAGCAATGTAATAAAAGATTTAAAATTAATAATTTGGTTGTGCAATTTTTAATAAGTCTATATTAAAATATTTAAACCAAAATGTTCTTAATTTGAAATTATTTTCAAAAAAATTTATAAATTAACGTATATTGAAAAAATAAAATGTATTTATTACTTGTGTGATAAAATAGTGTTCTGTATTACTTACAGAACACTATTTTCAGTGAATGTACAACAAATCATATTTTTACTTACTCTTAAAAAATATCTTCTAGAAACAGATGATCCTGAAACATATATTATTCGAAAAATTGAAAGAAAGAACTGAATTGTTAATTTTACACTGAGAAAAATTGTAAAAAGCTGCGAAAACTGTAAAAGAAACCAAAAAGAAAAAAATTACTTGGTTTCCATAGAAACCGAGTAATTTAAAAGTTTAGTAATGACAGAAGGAGGCAAAAAGGAATCAGTAAGGTACCCTTTCCAGTTGATAACGCCAAATAGTGATATTTTACAAACCGAAAAGAAACTTTCATTTGTTATTGGTCTGCCTTTTTTAAATGTCAAACTTTTCAGTAGTAATCATTTCATTGAGCCAAAAAATGATTCGACGCCATGTCGTTCATATACCAGTTTACGTTTAAATTTCTCAAAGACATCCTAATTAAGTCGAAAAATAAAGCGACCTTAATGTTTTAAATACACATTGCGTTGAAATATATTTAACTGGCTGTATTTACATTCTGGCAGACGCATTTTAAACGAAAGTAAATGATCGAATTTCAATCGCATTTTCTCCAAATGTTTATACCGCAGAAACAAACCAAATAAATCTCGATTCGCACCAAAAAACGAAAAGCTTTTAAGATTCGTTGGAGGCCCAACGTAGTAGCAAACTTTCTTCGGCTTCCGCTTTAATTAAACATAACTAATGAGTTAAAACAATGTTTCGTCTTAAATAGTCACATGAAGTCGCGCGAACAGACATTTAAAATGTCGACGGTCTTCCTTCATTCTGATTTATAAACTTTCCATTCGTTGATGCCAACAGTAGCACACGTGGAACGGCATAATCCGCTTCCAATTAACGTATCGAAGGGACGTATCGACACGAAAGCCCTCGAAATGTCACATCGATAAATTGTTTTGCACAGATCACCGATAATAGTATGTTAAATGTCAGTGGCCTCGGGCAAATAGACGCGCGTGACTTTCTTCTCACTCACACGAGCTTTTCCTTTTCGTTGTTCGCTATCGTGGCCCTTATTAGCATACACACTGCACGTATCATATACCGCGGAATCAACAATTGTACATACGTGCGAGCCCAAGAATGTACGCGATCCCGCATAGATTACAATGACGGTAATCGCTGTTCGAACCTTACCGCCGACGGACGCATTATCATTTTTCTCCGCGTGAAAAAATCTCACGAAACTTTCCCTCTGTTCGCCGCGAACAAGCCGCCTGCTGATCGCGCGCAGATGCGAACGATCGTAAAGATGCCTCAGATTTTGATCGTTTTTCAGATGATCAGACTTGTTTATAACGCGCTTCGTGAAAAGCTTAGAAAATTTCAGGCCCCTCTTGCAGTAAGATTGTGCTGATAGTTCGAACGGCCATTCCCGTCGACGGTGGCCTTAATTTATGGCGAATTCGTGATTGGATTGTTGAGAGCCGACTAATCGGACATTTTCGAAAGAAGTCAATTAGCTGATCCATTGCAAAATGCAAAACGTCCTTGTTTCGAAAATATTTATTGTTGAGTTCATTTTCTCGCAATCTTCAAAAAATGTCAGAAGATATAGTTGACTGGATGAAATAAGAGAAACCTCAATTTAATTATGGCATCAAATTATTGATTGAATATTTTTGGATATTGACTACTTTAGACTCATTAAGTGATTTCAACTGAAA
>JABFQD010005761.1:0-10401 GCA_022817045.1 Psix sp. ZL-2020
CATGTTTCTCAAAGTAATTATAAAATTGCAAGTTTCAGAGCGATAAATATATAATTACACAATTGTGTCAAATAATTTGACACGGAGGTAAATTAAATAGAAAATATTTAAAAAATTTATAACAAATGGAACTAAATATTTAAAAATGTTTTAAAAATAAAATTTTAAATATTAAGTTGATTAAAACATTATGAATATTAATTTTCAGACTTTTTGGAAGTGCAGCATCAGAGAAAAGGCAAGCTGACAGGAGAACTCCAGCGTCGAGCCCTGCAAGTGTCTCAGCACTTCGAAATGTATCGACCTCAGCATCCCAACAATCCCAACAAAATCAATCACAAAATCAACAACCATCTTTACATAGTTCTCAACCTTCAAGTTTACAAGAATTAACAGTGAGGACGATAACCATGACAAGAGATCCACCAGATTCACATCATGGTTTTGGAATTTGCGTTAAAGGCGGTAAAGATGCTGGTGAGTTTGAGGAAAACATATTTACATTGGCATTTGAATAACATAATAATCTATTATTTATTATTTTTCATTAAACAATAAAAATGATTCGATTAAAATAAGTAACTAAATTTAACACAAATTATTAGATATAATTGTTATATTGCATAATTATAAGTAATAAAAAATTAATCTGATGCATGTTTAAATTATTTTGATGTAACTAAAATAAAAATTACCAAGTTAAAACAAATGTATTATAATACTGGTAATATTTGGTTGCTACATATAATCATGCATTAACAAGAATTTGCAATACAAATTAGTGAACTACTTTAGTTGAGAAAAATGGTCAACAAAAATAAAATTGTGATAATTATACATATTTTGCTTCATTTCTTTTAGTAATATTTATTCTTATCTTAATTTTTCTTGACTGTTGAAGTGATGTAGTAATTAATTTGGAAATTTTTCTTAGCGTGTTAAAGATGAGAAATGTATCTCGTAAACAAGCTAAATTTCGAATTGACAATACAATTATTGTCTTACGTAATTTACTTTTCATCACGAATAAACGCAGCTTATTATTTTTCCTTGCTTATTTTGAATAATTAGGTTACATAAACGCGGATGGAACTAAAGTTGGAGCAATCCTTAGAGCTTCACTTAAACTTATGAACTCGTAGTTTAAACTCGCGGGACAACGTTTTAATCCATCTTGAAATTCAATTTCTTTACTTTACTTTTAACAAGATTTTCATATGTTCTTTGAATTTTGCAATTTCATTGATATTATTTAAATAAAAAAAAATATTTGCTATTAATATCTAAGTTTATAATTTTTTTCTTCTCATTTTCTGGTCGGAATTAAATCAAACAAAAATATGAAATAGCATCATTCAATTGAAAGTGGCATACATATTGATCGACAAAAATATATAATATTTTATTTAAATGAATCAAGAAAGTTTTTAAACACATCCAAAATCTGAAACTGAATGCATTCCTTACAATTAAGTTTTTTGATACTTTTAAGAAATTTGATAATAGAGCGTGTAAGTGACGATTGTATGCTTTTTTGTCTGTTACGCTGAACCAGATGCGCAGTCAGGTAACCAGCGCTGGACAAAATTAATTATATGATTGTACTTGCAAAGAGCACACATAAATTACAATGTTTACAGATGTTACTTTAAGCACTAATATAAAAGGCTAATGGATGGGTAATACACAATCTAATTTTTAATATAAAGTAATTCAGAATCGTTCAAGTTACGATGACTATTTGTTATGATGTGCGAGATTAATTTATTTAAATTTGAAAAAATATGAATAAATTATAGAAAGTTACTGTCTTGAAATCGAATATATTGTATAAAATAATATTCTAATATAAGATTAAGAATACGAATTTTTCAAGGTCAGTTAGTAAATATTACTGGCCGTTAGCCTGCATTTTGCATGCAATAATTTTAATATTTAAGATCAGGACTCTGTATTTGCAAAAGTGCTAATAGTAATGGAAAAACGCAAATTAGTAATCCATTTAGTCGCTATATTAGAGTAATCAGTATTATAAATTATGCTGTTGATTGAATGTGCATGACTGTAAACTGTTTTTACAAGAAGCAACATCGAGGAATTTGATTGCCAATTGCGCTGAAAATAAAACCATTGATTTACGAATTTTTCAATTTACTGAGAATAATTATTTAAAAATGTTAAAAATATTTTCAAGCGGTTGTTATAATATTTTAAATTCTCTTTTGCTTATGTGTTTTTTCGTTTACAGATATTTTTTGATTCGTTTGCACCCGCACATATGCTTCTTGTATTTACCGAACAAATTTCGTAACATGAGTGTTCTAATTTTGGTGCAAATTCATGAGAATTTATCAATCTGAGCGATACACAATGTAACATTCAGAGTGCCAATGTAATTAACCAAATTTGCAATACTGCGTAAATTTTAGTATTGCTATGGAACAAAGGTAAATATTAAGATGCATCGAGTTCAAATTCATAGAATAATAAAATGTATTATGATTAACTTTGCGGTATCGGAGTTGAAGATTTGTTACATTTTATAATATAACAAATTGTAACTTGATATTGTAGAGAAGCATATTAATTTTAAGTTTAAAAACTAAATGCAGTTGAAATATGCACTAAATACAAAAAGGGTGTCTATTTAAAAAATAAATAGAATAAAATAAAAAGTTAGTTTTAAATTAAAAAATGTATACATTTTTAGATTATTTTTGACATTTTAACGTTGCACTTTATCATTTTTTTATCGGATTTACTTGGAATAAATAATTTGTGGACAATTATTTGTTTCAAAAAGTAAATTAATGTTTTAAGTATCCCTTTACCTTAATAATTCATATTTTTTTAAATAATTAATTTTTATTGATATATAATTCATTTTTTGCGAAAACATCATAACATAAAAAATGCATTGTATAGTTTATATATAATAAGCTGACTATGCGTAACGAGCTTATTGTCTTTTTAACGCTTCATTAGTAATCATAAATCGTTCCGATGCAAACCGATCGGTCAGTGACAATAGCAACGCAAATCAAATATAAATATGAAATAACATGTTAATATCTGTAGTTGTATTGAGCCTCAATACGGCCATTATTTAGCCTTTTTCATCCTCCTAGTCATGGAAAATAAATCTATATCGATACTTATAAGTATCTAGTTCTCTTTTTTAACTTTACAAAAAGGAGTACTACAAAAAATGTGAGAATAAATAAAACATATCATTGTAATAATAATATTAATAATAACAACAGCAAAAATAATATTTTCATTGGTTAAATCTGTCTTTACATTCATGCACACGTACGTCTATTTCAGCATGGCAGTCACTGCAGCTTATTAGACATATTAGAAAAATAGATAATTGAATTAACTGTCTAAAGTTTGTATATACTATTCCAATTGTTATAAAAATAATGGTATTTTTCATCTTTTTCATTTAAATTCTTTTAATTATATTGTATAATTAGTGATAATTAATCTAATTATCTATTCTTCTAAGTGTATATTTTTGTGGAAATTGTAACTTATTTACAATTTTT
This sequence comes from Psix sp. ZL-2020, assembly GCA_022817045.1. Taxonomy (NCBI): domain Eukaryota; kingdom Metazoa; phylum Arthropoda; class Insecta; order Hymenoptera; family Scelionidae; genus Psix; species Psix sp. ZL-2020. The sequence goes on from JABFQD010005761.1 coordinate 3,552, forward strand.
ACAATTACATTGTAAGTAATTTTTCAGAACTTGAACATATATAAGTTGGCCTTTTACCAGTTCAATTTCCATCAAAGTTGTTTACTTGCATCGCATAGAATATTCTATGACGGACTTAAAAAGTTGTTATTTTCATCTGTCATTTTTCTGCCACAATCTTCGATCCAAAAAGTTGCTAGTTCTGACGTCCATAAATATTCGACCCTATTTTAATGAACACGAAAAGCTTTGTGGATCGAAAATCTTGGCAAGACAAATTGATAGAATAGAAAGCAGCTTCCGGTCTGATGAGAAGTGTCCGAATTGTTCTCAGGCGTGGGAGTTTATATATCGAGGGTCGAGGAAGGTTCGGTGGCCGAAAGAGCTGGACTGCGGCCAGGTGACACCATCTTAGAAGTCAATGGAACACCTTTCCGAGCCGTCACTCACGAGGATGCATTAAAAGTAAGCTTGAACTTGAATCTCAAATCTAAATTGAAGTCACCTGAGGTCAAAACTTCAACTTCTAACACGAACTTGCAATGTCATTCAGGAGTTGACATAAATTCTCTGTTTATTAGTCGAAACTTGCTCGAAGCAAGAGGATATCTTGAATTTAGAAACTTGTCACAAAAGATCAATAGATCGCGTAGCGTCAAGAGAAACGAGTCTTGGCCAGTCCGAGTCGTAAAGGGTTGCAAAGTGACAAAGACGAAGACAAGAGCTATTCAGTCTCGATGCTTTGCTGTGGAAAGTAAGAGATTAGAATGGGTCGATATTCTGCGAGTGGCATCGAAAGACTAATAACTGCGGGATACAATGCGTCTTTTTCTTTTCTTCTTGGCCTTCCTGTTCTACCCGAGTTTATATTAATTCGAAACATTCATTGTCTCAGACTAATTAAAAACTTTACTCGTGCGTTTTGAGATAATGACACATTTTCTGAACCATATTGCACCTCATTTTCTATTGATTGTCGAACATGATAAATTTCTTAAAGACCTTGGAAAATCTAGGCGGGATAAGTAAAGTTTATTAAAATAAACAAGGGCTGGTAGGGTTATGCACGATAGTGACGAGGAACTGAATTGACGAAGCAGCGTCGTAAAAAGGCGCAAATGGTAGGTTGTTATTTCGTAATGGCTCAGTTAACAAACAAGCCGGTTTCGGAAAAACATTGGGGGTGAAAACAGGTGCTTACTACAGCAGCGCCAACTATAGTAGTCAGCTATCTGCCGCCTGCTCATCGCCGTAAAACTGTTCTTCATGGCGCCAGTCGTTCCGGCGCCACTGTATCCCTTCATTATTTCTCTTCCATAATGCACGATGAAGAACAAAAAGCTAAGATACACTTGAGTAGTAAATTGTTTTGCTATTTCATCTAGATAGATAGAAATGACACAAAATTTGATAATGCTTTTTCAAAAAAATGTTTTAATGAAGTACTTTTTTAGGTTAGTTGACTTTAAATGTTTGAAAGAATTACATTCAAAGTCATTTTAGCTTTTAAAGTACTTGTTTATTCATTTACTTGTTTTCATGAGTTATCGACTCGTTCAGATTGATTTCTTGCATGAAGACATAAATGAAAAAATACTTCATTGATTGACTCATTCAAAATGATGAATGACCTTTTCAAACTATTAATCGATTGATTATGGTAAACGTGTAATTGAATGGAAGCAATAAGATTAGACGGCGTCAGGATATAAGACTTTAGAGAGTAGGTATCATCAAGGTGGAAACAAGCTTCCGGATAAAGCAGTCGACCAGCCCTTTTAGAAGAAAGAACTTGACCAAGACGAGCGTTATTTGCGTGCCGCTTAATGAAAATGTAACGCTAGTATCCGTTTTTACGTTATTCACTATGTCGGGAAGTTTCCTGGTCGATGACAAAAACTCGAAAATAGCATTTGAATTTCAATTTGCAGTTGAGTCTCACCCAAGAATTTAATTATGATGACAAATTTGTTCAAGAAAATGTCATTGCAATGGCGATTTAAATTGACAAATATTTAAATTTTGAATAATAAGTAAAAATGAGGAAATAATTAAGTGACGTTTTAATGATCTTGTATTCCTTATTAATACAATTATGTATTAACGAAAATAATGATTGCGAATAAATGATGCTAATTAAGAATTTGAAGCGAACGAAAATTATGTAAACTTTGTTAAGTTTTATTTTAAAACAAAAAAGTTTATTTTATCGAATTAACTCCTTGATGAGAGTTTACAAAATAATTTTTGAATTCAATATTGCAGGTCTCTTGGTTTAAGAAAAGCTAAAACTTATCGACAATTCGTCGATTGCTAGCTCGGAAAAAAGTTGTTTTAAAGCAGATATTGGGCGTCGCTAACTTTCGACTAATTTGCGAACAAGTCGGTTACTCAATTAAATAGAATTGTAAGAACGATTCAATCCTTGGAAGTTTATTTGGGTCGACTTCGCACCGCTGTATTTTCTTCACGTTTGACCGAATCCATCCATATTTACATATCAAAAGACGCTTAAGAAAAAAATGTGATAATGCTTTTTCGTATTCAAAGTAATAGAGTAATATTATATGAAATAGGTTTGAATTTGAATTTTAAGTATGAAAATAATTATCTTTTTTTTATGAATCAATAATTATGAATTCTTTTGATTTAGATTAGAGTTCAAAAAAAAACTTGTTCACATTTAAGACAAGTATTAAAATTCAAGCTTCATTTACTTTCGTTGAGAATAAATAGTCAAATAAATTAATAAACTAAATGAAATCTACTTTATATTTTCATTTTCATGAAATTTGTTTGTTTAATCGAAAGTAAACTTTTCGTTAAATGTTCATTAATTCATTATAGAAATTTTCAAATATAAAAGATTAAAAGTATTAACTATGAAAAATATTTTTAGATGCTTGATACAAATGATATCTTATCACTAGTCTGAGATTTCATGTTATACAAAGAAAAGATCGAATAAAGTGTATTCTAAAAGCAATTTATGAACACATTATTTTGATTCTTGTATTAATTAGCTGCGACATGTTATTGGACCGATAAATCAATCTTGCGGCTTTATTAAATCAAGCGCTATGCGTTAATTAACAATATAATTGTTAACATAGCATCGCAAAGTTCAATTGGTTATCAAAATTATCCGGGCATAAAAAATTCGATATCGATGCTTCAGTCGACGATATTCATATATCTGAATCAGCTACCAGAAAATGTCTTAAAATTCAATTTAAATTTTATACAATTTTATTCGTCCGCCAAAGGGAAAATCATAACCAACGTGATCTTGGCTTCGACAAAAATGACGATGACGAATATTTAAAGCTTCTTTCGGCAAATTTTCCAATTCGATAATAAGACAACGAGCGCGTAACTGGACGCCGGTTCTTTGCAGTATCGATCTCACAGTAGTTCGCCGACGTCACATCCTGTTTATCCTTGACCCAACTGTCCTCTTCATTGTCCTGACGTTTCTTCAAAGTGCGAACTTGTGATGCGCTTCTCAATTCGATACATTTCTTCGTCAAAAGCGTAAGATTTCAAGATGAAATGTCACGTACGTTTAACGACAATGTAGGCCAACCATATCAAGCATCGTGTCGTTGATTACAAATTATGTGATGCGATGCTAGTGTGAAATGTATCTGATCGCGTTTGCCTCTTTACATTCAAGGCTAACAATACTTGCTACGGTAATTAATATTTGTGAATGTTGTGAATAATAAAAGTAATGTTAAAAAAAAATAAAACTATAGAAAGGAAAACGAAACTAGTATGTAAGGAGTTTGCGAATACATTTAAAATTCTATACACAAGTTACGTCAAATAATGATATGTTTATAAGCTGAAACTATATTTGTATGGTTTATAGATCGAAGACTAATAACAAAGAAGTTTTTTGAATTACTTTAATGGAAATGTCACATCAATTTAGGAACCACGTTGAATGTCTTTCAACCTACATACTGCAGACTTTTGATATTATATATTTTTAGTATAAATGTCAAATTCTGCTGCAGTTTCTGTCCAAGACGTTTACGAAAAGTGAACCCTGTAATGTAAAATTGTTAGATATTCTTATAGAATAGAATATCTTTAGGAGAAAGTAAGGTCATCTAATCTTTGCTGAATTTGCACATAATATTCTGGCAGATGTCCAGTTCCACATACAAGAATCTATGAGTTCCATCGATATTCGACACGAAAATAAAATTTTGATGCTGACGATACTTAACATTATGAAGGTAGAAATTCGCCGAAATAAGAAATAATTTCAGTTCCCAACGAATAAATTATTTTCAATTAGGTCAATCGAATGATTCACCCGTTTTAAAGAGGAATTCTTTTAGTGCCTTTGATATTTCGTAATCATCTTTTCTTTCATCATTATATGATGAAAGAAAAATTAATGTTTGTAACGGAAAAAAAATTTCACGAGTTATAACACTGTTTCTAAGAAATTAATAACTGGACAGTGTTATTAATTGATTATACTTACTGTCTTTACACATTTTCAGATGCTCAAATCATGTCGAACGTTAAACATGACAGTTCGTGGTCCGGCATTAGATCCTAGGTGTAGAGGTGGTCATCCTGTATGGTCATCAGGTCCAGGTAGGCAACAGTCTTGCAGCTGGATGGATCGTCAAGGTCGACCAGTGTCTCCTCCACCACTTCATCCTCGAGATAGATATGGTCCTAGAACCAGGAAAGTAGAGCTTTGTATAGAACCTGGTCAATCCTTGGGTCTTATGATCAGAGGTGGTTTGGAGTATGGATTGGGCATCTACGTGACTGGTGTAGATAAAGATAGCGTAGCAGATCGAGCTGGACTTCTTGTACGTATGAAATTCACTTCCTTTTTTATTTATTCAATCAAAATAATACAACTTTGGTTAATGTATGCCTTAAATCTCATTTCTAGACCAGCAAAAAACCAAAGAAATATAAACTTATAAATCTTTTCGTTCAGTTGTCAGTCGATCAGAGGGTTTAAATGCAGTTAAACTTTTTAATACGATTGAGACTTAATTCCGCATTGATTTGTTCGTTTTGCAAAGGTTGGAGATCAGATAATCGAAGTGAATGGGCAAAGCTTCGAAGAAGCGACTCATGATGAAGCTGTCCAGATTTTAAAGACCAACAAAAGAATGACTCTTCTGATCCGAGACGTGGGGAAGGTACCGCATTCGTGCACGACCAGCCAACCAATCGTTTTACCAGCCACAGCATCCAGATACATAGAACATGATCCATCAGTCCTTGAAAGTCCAGGAAACCATCGGCCACCTAGTCCATCGTGAGTCTCGTTTGTACTAAACCATTTAAAAGACGACTAACATTAAACCCAAATTGAGTTATCAAAAAGCTTTCTTCAATTGCTTCAATTTTCTTCTTTAATTTAGGAGTAGTACCTGTACTGTTGATTGGAGACATAGGGGAATCCATTCGGTATCTGCAGCAACGATGGCTATGGTGGAAGAAAAAGCTCGAGTAGTTTTAGCACGAAGTGAAAGAGCAGCTCTTTCCCAGTTATTAGCAGATTACAGGACACGGAGGATAAGTGTTGAAGACTTGGTGACTCGATTGGCTGATCTCCTTAATACTCACGAAAAACTTACCTTGTTGACGGAACTACGTGAATTAGTGGACAGTAAAGACAGGGCTGCCTTTGATGATCTTGTGTATAGGCCTCGAATGGGCAGGGTATGACTTGCATATGACATTCTACCATCAGTACCATCTCCATGTCATCTTCAACGATCATTAAATTCATTATTTCATATCAAATCATTGTCATTGATTTCATATTCGTTATATGATGTTCATATAAACGCCCAAACCATGGAAATACGTCTTGAGAGATTTTGTATTTTATTTTTTATTTAACTTTGCATCCTTTTCTTATTTGGATGCTCTATACTACTCTCAATACGTTTTTCGTAATTTTCTTCCATTTCAGAAAATTGAAAGGTCGCATATGGATTTAATCGTTACACCGTCTATCCACGAATTCCCGGTAAGAGTCCTCGGTGATTGCATTTATCTAATCGTCTGTTCAAAAGTATTTTTGCATCTTCCCTACGTTTTCTCCTATATTCTCAGTCTAGTTCTCCGTTTCTGTCTTTTTATTGTCTGTCTGTCATGAATTGTTATTTCAGTCGGTAACGACGACATCGTGTTTTCTATGAAACCTGAGAATTAGTCGCAGGTCTAGAGGAATAGGGTCTTAGTATAATTGCTTTTATGGGTAACCTTGTATTATACTGGAAATAGGACTTACTTTCTTACCACCTTGATGTATCTCCTCTGATTCGCACCTCGATTTGCCATGAGTCTGCACGTAACAGATTGCTTGTTTTTATCTTGTTAAAACACTATTTATCAGATCTAGCTTTAAATTTTATTGTGATTGGATTTCAAGTCACATCTTTTGAAAAGATGATTTATATTTCGTCTTCGATCTATGTGAACACTCAATCTTCGGTAATGACTGTAGATATATAATTTATTTGTTTAAATATAATAAATCAACAATTGCAGATGAATAAAGATAATCATAGAAAACATAAATTTTTAGTAGATACATAAATGTAAAAAATACTAATTTCTAATTTTAAACTAAATCTGTAGTTTTAGTATATTCATTTATTATTCATAATACCTATAATATATAGATTAAAATTTATTATCAAAAAAAGGACAAGAATTGCATTTGTTTGAAATATTTTTAAATTTAATTATAATTATATAAAATATATATGTATTATGAGTCATATAATAAAAATATCTGAAAGAACTAATTTCTGAAAAACATCAGTCCCTCAATATATTAAAAAAATATTACCCATTATATCTAGTTATAGAT
>JABFQD010005762.1:0-10401 GCA_022817045.1 Psix sp. ZL-2020
GTCACACATGCGGTTATTTTTATAGCGTAAAAGAGATATACGAGAGAGTTTTTTGTTAATAAACACAAAGGACATAAAAATGTGACCACTGTTTATCATTAAATAAACAGTAAAATACATAATAAACTATAAGAATGTATCTTTGTATCGTTATCTAATTTTAATAAAGTTGTCACTAAAAAATAGAAATTTAATAAAATCGAAGCCTTCGTGTTATTTATTTTCATTAAATACGAATAAAACGACTATTTACAAATATTACAGACTAACAATAAGATTTATCAATAAACAACACAAAATAATGTAATATAAATTATTAGCATATTCGCATATTATAATATTATAATATTATAATCATTATCATATAATAATGATATTATCATTAATAAAAATCTTAGAAAAAAATTTTATTTTATTTATCTATAAAATTGAAAATAAATATTTATTTGATAAGTATTTTAAATGTAATAAATATTAGCAGTATTTTCAAATTATAATTTGCATCTACAGTATTTTATAAATAAAGAAATTATGAATTTTTAAAAATATTTCAATTAGATTGTCATAATGATTGTTTTTTTTGTTTGGAAAAGGTCGCATGATCTTTGTTTTTTACGAAACGAAAGCATTTCGATACCAATAGCTTTGTCATTTTGTTTGTCACAATTTTCGTTATCATGACAAAGATTGTGGAATATTCATGATTAAATTATAATTGAAAATAATATTTATTTAATTCGAACTTTATTTTTAAAAATGAAAAATATATAAATTGAGCATTGTTTAGTAAAAACATGTCGATACAGATGAGCATTAACAACTAAATGTGAAAGATTAAAGATTCCAAAATTAATGAATTACACGAAGTTTTTAGCATTTAAATAAAATACAAAAAATGTATTTTTATAATTTAAACTAAGTAAATTTATTGAAAATTTAATTGTTTAAACATGTTTCATAACGCTTAATCATTGATTATATAATTGAAATGATTAAAATCTATTTCAAACAAATTATTTCTAAATAATTTTGTAATATTAAGAATATTTGCATATTTTTGAAAAAAACATATCGAACTATAAAATATTGTTAAATTTCTTTCGAATTAAATTAAATTTTATTTATACAAATATTATTTATATACACTATTTATATTATAATCAATAATTATCTAATTTGTATCATCATGTATAAATAAGCTCTTTAAGTTCTTTAAATTGAATAAATTGTGTTTAAATTTTACAATTTCATTTTCAAATTTACAGTGGATGTGACACATGTACTCCAAACGCTGCTACTCAATTACAACACAACTGTCAATGTGTTTTGGGAGATGGATTCGAACATAGTGTTATGGCCGTGAACAGACACGTTCCTGGACCGTCGATTCGAGTCTGTAAAAATGATTTGGTGGTAATCGATGTTTCCAACAAAATGCAAGCGATGGATGTAAGTATACACTGGCATGGGATATATCAAAGAAAAACACAATATTATGATGGAGTGCCTGCTGTTACACAGTGCCCTATAATGGAAGGCAACACATTCAGGTAAACTCTATCATTACACATGTAAGAGTTTCATATCATAATCGAAAAATAAACTTTGGTAATACAACAATCGATTTTTAGATATCAATGGGTGGCTGAACAAGCTGGAACTCAATTATGGCACTCTCATTCTGGCATTCAAGAAATGAATGGCATCTATGGTAGTATAATTGTCAGGGAACCCTTAAAAGAAGATATCCATCATCCTCTTTATCATACTGATCATTTCACTCACGTGATTATAATTAGCGAATGGATGCACGAACTTGCAGAAGAACGTTTCCCAGGACGTCGAGTAAACAGGACCGGACAAACTCCAGATACATTCCTTATAAATGGCAAAGGTTTACCACACAATGGAGTAAGTTGAAAAATAATGAAATGGTTATTCTTATTTTCTCCTCAAAATAAAATTAAAATCAGAATTAAATATATGTTTATAGGTAGGATTTTTTATTTTCAGGCTGTAGGGGATTCAATAATTGAACAATTTCAAGTTGAAAGTGGACGAAAACACAGATTTAGATTAATTAATGCTTTTGCATCGGTTTGCCCAAGTGCGTTAACAATTGAAGATCATGATTTGTTACTCATTGCGACAGACGGTGCTAATATTCAACCGAGGAGAGTCAATACTATAGTTTCATTTACAGGCAAGAAAAACAATTTTAATTCTTTTTTATTTCAGATATTATGTATTATCGAAAATCTAATGATTAATCTAAATTTGTATACAAATGTGTATAGAACCAAGTCATAAAGAAATAATTTCATACATTTTTAATAATTATTTTATTATAAAATAATAGTGTTAGTCATATATTATTTTGGGAAGGTTTGGTAGCTTTGGGATAAGAGTAGGCAGTTTTTTGACGTGAAAAGCGAGAGACGATGTGATCGCTGAGAATAAAGCGCGCTGTACAGACTTCAAGTAGGTGCCCGAAGATATGAGAATTTTGCTGGTTTGGTGCCTGGTGATATTCAGAGTGATTGAAGGCGAACGTGATAAACGTCGTAGTGTTGTTGCTAGGTTGAAGCCTAGCTCGCGAACCAAGTGGCAAGCACAAAGTGTCCAAGTCCAGCCAACCAAACCTTTCTCATTAGTTTCGGGAGAACATGAAATTTGAATAAATATATTCTATTAAAACGTTTAACTGGAAGTTATTATTGAATTCGATATGCTATTTTTGCTTGACCCATCTTTAGCAACAAAATTATTATTAAAAAATATTAAAATAATGTAATAACTATTTAATGAATATAAGGATTACTAAAATTATTATTCCCTTTAGGAGAACGATATGATTTCATACTTGAAGCTAATCGACAGCCTAAAATTTATTGGATGCAACTCAAAGGTCTTGGTGAATGTGAAGAGAAACAAATTTTTCAAGTTGCACAGATTATTTACAATGGGAAAACTTTTAGACCTAGAATGGATAGGCCAAGATTTGGAAAAGAAATTCCTTCAAAAATTGTATGTTGACACTAATTGTTATCATTTATAATTAATAATAATAATAAGTACTCTACATATGTTCTGTTTCAGACGGTGAATCCTTTCAATAGTTTCTGTTCAAATAATGATAAAAATCTGATTTGCGTAAATGATTTACGCCCTGCTAAAAAAGTAGATCCTGAGATTTTAAAGCCGAAACCTGATTACAAAATCTTTTTATCTTTCTTATTTAAAAATATAAGTGCTACGCAAATGTTCAGGAGCAATATTTATGATACTTATATGGGTAAGAAATTTATTAGTCGAAAAGTTAGATTTTTTTATTAATTAATTTTTTAATTATTGCAGTTGGTCCTAGCGGAGATTATATACAGTCTTTAATTAATGGAATTTCTTTTATTCCACCTGCTTCGCCATTATTATCCCAATTCCACGATGTACAGAAAGATGCTTTCATTTGTAACTTCGCGGACCGTAAACATTGTAAAGACGGTTGCTCTTGTGTTCATTTATTAGAATTTCCTCTCAACTCTGTTATCGAAATCATTGTGGTGGACCAAGGTATAAGGTATATGTTCTGTTAGAAAAAGTTAATTCTTTAACAAGCAAGTATTTTTTCAGCTCAAATTCCTGTTCTTTCACATCCCTTTCATTTACATGGTCATGAGTTCTATGTTGTGGGTGAACAGGTACCACCTCAGAATCCAAATGGAACTCTAAATATTCCATTTTTAATTTACCTAGACAAAGCAAATAGACTTAGACGCAATTTAATAAATCCACCTGCAAAGGATACTGCGGCTGTGCCAAGAAGTGGAATTCTAATAATCAGATTCAGAGCTACTAATCCAGGTAATAATGAAAGATTTACATATAAGATAAGCTGACACGTGAGATACATGTTTATATGATTTGTTAATTATTTTACAGGCTTTTGGTTAATGCATTGTCATTTTAACTATCATATTGTCATTGGAATGCAGTTAGTCATTCGTATAGGAGAAGAAAAAGATTTACCACCAATTCCACCCAATTTTCCAAAATGTGGAGACTATACACCTCCAATGTTCCCACAATATAAATCATTAAATGAAGCCAAACCGCCATGCAAATCTCAAAATCCAACACAATCTCAAAAGCCAATTCACCCAAACAAACCTCAAATCCCACATCAACCAAGTAAACCAAATTATCCTAATAAACCACAAATTCCACATAAGCCAAGCAAACCAGAACTCCCATATTATCCTAGTAAACCACAAGTCCCGCATCATCCAATAAAACCCGAGATTCCGCAATATCCGAAAAAACCACAAATTCCACATCATCCAACCAGGCCGGAAGGTCCACATTATCCGAACAAACCAGAAATCTCACATCATCCAAATTTACCGGGAGGTCCGCATTATCCGAACAAACCACAAATTCCACATTATCCAGGCCTACCTGGGACCTCAGATTATCCAAGCAAACCTGGAATTTCCCAATGTCAATCTGGAAAACAATGTCATGCGAATATTGGGTATAGTAAACAACCTAATAAATTTAATCAATATGCTTTTCTAATGAGATTTACGTGAATATATAATCATGAAGAAATAAAAGAATGGTTGACATCTTATTAAGAATGTAATAAATGTATAACAAAATGATTTGGCTAAATAATTTTTTATTTTATGTGCTAGATTAAAGTGACAAAAGATATATTTTTAGTTAAAATGTTGAGTAAATGTATTACAGAAATATAATCAATTCTAGAAAATGTAATAAACATCAGTCTTATTATTATATTAAAAAACTCAAACTTCATCTGGAGCTAGTTTAGGATTTTCTTCTATTTTTTCATCTTTTTCGTGAAGCGCTATAGATAGTTTTTTCGCCGTTTCGATTATCTGCAATAAAAAATTATTTTATATAATTACAGGAAGTTAAATTTTTTTAGGGTATCTATCGGTGTTACTAAAAACTAAGAACCTGAACATCCATTTCAATAATCGCAGAAGCGTCATTTAAAATGGTTAATATTTCTTGAGTTTTTTTGAAATCTCCTTTTGATTCCAAAAATATAGCATAATTAATAAGAACCAAAGGATCTTGTGGAGCGAGAGAAAGAGCTTTAGAAAATGAGGCTTCAGCACCTTCAAGATTATGCAATTTTTTTAAAGCCACTGCAATGAAAATTGTTTCTTAATTAAAATGTATAATTTAATGATAAAGTTGTATTTGATACGAATTTAATCTAGCTTTGAAGATTTAGTAAAATAAAAAAATATTTAAACAAAGATGTTTAATTATTTTGTGTCTATTAATTACACTTAATCGCGTATATAAAATCAATGTTTGTAAATAACATGTACAAACTGGCGTAAAGTAAATGTGGCAAAACAGCATCTGGACTTAATGAAACTGCAGATGACAAATAAATAGCGGCGGATGCTGGTTGACCTGTTGTTAGTAATACAATACCCAAATTGCAGGAAGGAAACATTGCCAATGGATTTAAATAATGCGATCGTTTTAAACAACTAATTGCCTTAAAAATAAATTATTCATAAATTAGCATATATATATTTTAATATTCATTTAACACGTAAAACTTACAGCAACAAATTTTTGTTTCCCGTAAAAACACATCCCGACATTGTTCCACAAAATCCAAGATTCTGGTAAAGAACGAGATGCAATTTTATATTTTGAAAGAGCTACATCAAATTCTTGATTGGTCTAAAAAAATTGATAATTATATGCAAACTATTGGACAGAATTCCACTTCAAATTTTTCGCAATGATATTTTATTTTTTGATACCTGCATAATAAAAGTCATTGGAATAATAGGTTTTGAGCAGTTAGGAAACATAGCTATAGCTGCACCAAATTGTTGAAAAGCTCGAATGTAATCTCCTAATCTAATGTACAACATTCCTAATTCGATTGCTAAATCCTCGTTTTCTGGTGTGTGTCTATAAAAAGTTTGAAACATAATTAAAAATAATATTATTTTTCATAAGTTTGCTAAACAGCTGAACTTACTTTAACGCATTGGTATAAACATTCAATGCTTCAGTGATTCTATTTTGTGTTACGAAAATGTTTGCTAAAGAAAGCGTAAGTCTTTAAACCACTAAAGTTTCTTACATTAAGTTTGTGGATAAAGTTTGTTCTGGCAGAGCTACTAATGTAGATCTCAAGATCTTTTCGACACGTTTGGTTGGACGTGTATTAAGTTCGACAGTTTGTGGTTACCAAAACTGAATTCCTAATCAAATTATCTGCCGAGTCATTGATTTTGTAATATTGTAAAAAAAATTTGATTTAATACGTAAGTTAAATGACATCATGTTCGTTTATTTTTTAATGTTCTAAGATAATTTTATTACAAAAAAATCTTATTATTTGATTAATATAAGACTGCTGTTTTAATATAATTAAATTAACTCATGGTTTCTAACAAATTAAAAAATAAACAATTCAATTTAAGATTGTATAATTAAGACTTTCTTAATCCTATTGAATCTCTAGTCTTTTTAGTCGACGTTTTTATTCCAATATTGTCTGGCTTTTCTGCTTCCGTGATTCATCTTGGATTTACTTTTCTTCACAGCACGATACGCTTCGTAACTCACTTCAAAACTTACTTGGAGGCTTTCTTTCTCATCTGGTCGGCTGACGAGCAATATAATTTTATCTCTTATCCAAGCACGTTGAAAGTCACCGAGTTGAACTTTGAAAGCTCAGCTGTGCTCGAATACTACGCCTTTAATATTCACATTAGCTACACTATGGGCGCAGTATTATGTACGTGTACATAAAACCTATTATATATTCGTGGCAATGAACCAATGACGGTACCTTACTCAGTTTATACAGTCCACTTTTCGTGGTTTTTTAAACCATAAAAAAGTTTAACGAAACATCAAACGTAGTTAATCTTTTAAATATTCAAAAGAACATTCAAAAAAGTGCCCGTATCATTTCCAAAAATGTCATTCTTGGAATGGGCTTAAATTTTCGATTTCATTAAAAATTATTTGGTGTAAATAATTATAATTTATTGTTATAAAATTAGTTAAAATTACATTTAAAAAGTTTCAAATATACGGTAATGTTATCCCTGTGAAAACGATTTTTGACCTACACTATTTAGACTACTACTGTGTCACAAGGCAGACTAGGGTTTGAAAAAATTAAAAAGTACATTTCGTAAATTGTTTGTTTAGTATGAAATTAATACAAATAAATATTTTTAATATATTCTGCTACAAAGCCATAGAACATATTTCCTTTTCCACGTATGTGAAAGGATTTATTTTTTATTATTATTAAATTGAAACCAACCGATATTTTTGGAGTTACATAATAAAAAATTCAGACATAATTTATTGTAATGTTTACTCATATGATACGTGTATCTACAGAAGTTCATGTTTAATATGATTGACTGAGGACAAAATTAATACTAGTAGTTTTAAATCAGACTTACACGATATACATTAATCTATTATTTGTTATATTAGTATAATGAGTCAAACTTGAACTACAAAAAATATGATTTATAAACTCAAAATCTTTTATGTGAGTGTGTTAAATCTCTGGATAAGATTCGCAAAAACAAATTATTCATAAACATTTTATCTACATTAAACAATACTTTTATAAACGGTATAAACTATGGTTTAATGCTGTTACAACAAGATTTCAAGTAATTTAATTGCCATGATTTTTCAAATTTTGGCTAGCGCTAAGATGGTATCCTGTGTGAATTCAAGATTTTATATTTTTGTAGTTTTTTTATATTTTTAAATGTTTTTTTAATATAAATTAATTTAATCTATCTTGAAAATAAATCAGTACTTTAAAAAAAATATAAAAATCTTGAAACCTATGAAAATCTGTGAAAATTATGAAAAAATAAAAATATTTCATAAAGAGTATGAAATGAAATATAATATCATTTTTTTCAAATTATTTCATGCATCGTAGGTAGATATATATTTATTATATATAATACATTCCCATCGTCTCAGTGGAAAATATACACTTATAACTTTTTGAAAATAAAGGGCCACAATATTTGTTTTGCTGAACTTCTACCGGACATTTAGAATTTCATCTTTATTTCAAAATGTTTATCCGTTACCTTGAATTTAAATTATAAATGTATTCGTGAAATTTTGACTGATTGACTGTATGTAATTTCCTCGTCTGTTGTAATGCGTATTTTATGTATTTTCTGTAAACTAGATTCTACGCAGATAGAAAATAATATTCTATAAATGAATAGAAGGATTGAAAATATTGTTTATGAAATGCAATCGAGATAAAATATGTGTAATATGCAATACAAGACTAATGTGTTAAAAATAAGACGCTAATAACGGTACATTTTTAAAAATATTACAAATATACTATGCATTGTACGTTGTATGAAATGTCAGCATTATAATAATATTATTAATATGGTAATATTAATAATTATAATTATTAGTATAATTGTAATTATATTACTTAATTATATGAAGTTTAACGTGTAAATATCACAAAACGTGTGTTGCATATAGTATATCATAAATGAACGTTAGGTCTCATGAAAATCGGGCAACAGATTTTTTAATGAAATGCGTGTCTCATTCACCGGTTATATCCTAAAATAGCATAACATTCAGAATATATTAATACTTCTTACAATAAGTTTCGGAGAAATTTAGGAAATATAAGTTTTTCTATGTGTTATGTATTTTTTATTAAGCTTTCAAATGTTCGATATTTAAAACAATCGACTCAAGATATTAATTTTATTATCAAAAGTAGAAAAAAGTTAATTAAATTTGATGTTATTTTCTAATCGTACCTTAAAATAAACTGTTGTCTATCATATTATTTTGATTATATTTAAATATGATCACTTGTATAGATGATGAATCTTAAAAGAAATTAATAAATTTGATAAATTAATCTGGATATTATCGCTACCAAAAATACCTGTAGTTCAAATAATTCCTGTTTAATTTGTTTTTACAAGTAAATGAATTAATTGGTTCATTAAGAATATCATTAAGTTTTTGTACTAATTTTATAAAAAATATCGATTAGCTGATGTGCTGATTAGGACAAATTGTTCAAATTTTTATTTGTATAATTGTGATTTTAATCAGTTGATGCTCAATTAAATGCAGACATCTGCACTGAAAAATAAAAAACAGTTAAACAAAAAATTATCAAGACGTGCGTGATTAAATATTAAAATCTAACTTTAGTTTTAAAAATAAGTAACAGTTATGGTTTATAACTACGAAAAGAATCGTCCAATATTTCAATCCAACCAATCAATTTAAGAAAATAAAATGTGATCATCAAATACGTCGTGATTTTCAACATATAAAATCAATATAGACACCGATACGGTCTAATCAAAGAATTAGATCAAGTTGATCAGTCTCTGCTAATCGACTCGATCTGATATCGTAGCATGAACTCATAAGAATTTAATAAATTAAGAAACTCCTGGATAATTTTTTCATATCGAATTAACAACCGTGTAATAAAATTGCCACAAGTTTGTAGTTTTTAGCAATGTTGTGTGAAATACAAATTCTTGAGGAAATTTAGAAACGTCTTACTATTTAGAAAATTATGAATTTAGTTTTTACCGATAAACTGAAATATTTCGAATTTCAGCATAAAACGGAAATGCCCAAGTTTTCATCGAAATTCTAAACTGTTTTAGGTTTCGTAAGGAGCGCCGAAATATTTTGCAATATTGCAATTGATTACTCATTAATCTCAAGGTTATTTTTTTATTATGTAGACATTAAATGTAATCAATTCAAAATTTAATTATATTGAATCAATTTAGAGTTTTCTTCTCCAAAATAATTTGCGGTTGGAAAGATACATAGAGTTAACAGAACAATAACGTTTCGGAAATGTGTTATTCCTTCATTAGATCTAAAATTATATCTAATATTACCATTAAAATCATCAATAAAATAATTTTATAATTTTATCATATTTCATAACATAAGAACACTGATCATATAAACATAACCTATAAAATTTGCATAATAGATTTACATGTAACATTAATGTGGAAAAATAATTAATTGTGCAAAACATTAATTATTCATTTATTAAACTAATTTTCAACGATCACAATTATCATGTAATTTCATTTCACCGTTATTCAGCAGAAGAAACATTTCAAAAATAAAAATGGGAACATAATATAATGTGTTTTGCATGTCATGTGTGTCTGCTGAAATATAAACCCTAGGTAAAGAAGTTTAGATGAACTTTCTGTTAAAAGGTATGCTTTTCTGATAGCTTGTGTTTTTTATACATGCATTGCAGGATGAATTAAGAGTCAGATACATTTTACGTGCCCTAATATTCAG
>JABFQD010005763.1:0-10400 GCA_022817045.1 Psix sp. ZL-2020
CTGTCTCGAAAATCTAATTTAACAATACCAAAATAGTGACAATTATTAAAAGATTATTCTTTAATTTGAATATTATATATTATATATCTTATATATGCTTCATATACAGTACGTATTTAGAGTTTCACATAAATTCTCGCTTGGGATAATTGTACGTCACATTCTATTCAAAAAGTCTACTGCTTTTCTTGAGACAAGTACTTCTGAAGAAAACAATCGGCTGTCAGACAATAAAATACCTGTTTCTGACAAAGTGGACTTAGCAGAAATAAGGATCGACATTATCATATATATTGGGTATGGCTGCTACAGTGGAGTGCTAGCACATTTGATTTAATGCTAATAAATAACTATTATTGTACACGAGAGTCGGTTCGCTTAGCCAACTGGCTGCTGCCAGGCTCTCGAGGGAGAGAAAATAGAATCCACGACGCGGCAACCTATTGTTGGTGAGTACAAGGGGTGAACTATCTGAAGGTTATTCCGATAGGCCTTTGTGCGCGGGTTAC
Source organism: Psix sp. ZL-2020 (assembly GCA_022817045.1). Lineage (NCBI taxonomy): Eukaryota > Metazoa > Arthropoda > Insecta > Hymenoptera > Scelionidae > Psix > Psix sp. ZL-2020. The sequence continues at coordinate 510 of JABFQD010005763.1, forward strand.
CATCGGTAACTGAACAGACACGCGCACTTTTCCAACCGCCAACGGTTATTTGAATTCACGCGAGGGTCACTAATGAGCAATTAGTTTCGACGCGACGAAAAAAAGCCGCAAAGTTGTTTCCTCGACTTCACTTTCAGAGTGTTATTGTTCCTAATGTATTAGCGCAACCCTTACTTTCCTGCATTCTGGTTTCAAATTCCATTTGGAACATAACGCTTGTTGGTTTATGTATGGTGAGCGCAGCAATTTTATAGGGTCTTATAGGAATGCAAAGCGGGCTCGGAATTTTCATTATAATATGGACGCGAAAGAATTGTGCTCTAAAGAGATAAAAGTTCGCGAAAACGCGGCAATTCTTGCGACGATAACAATCGGTTTATTGCAATTGTTTACACGAAAGATTTCGTCTATTTTAACAACCAAATTCGGTCGTTCGAATTGTCAGGATGTTGAAGTAAAGAGCATTTTATCGGATCTAATCCCAAATCAATTTTACCTCGATGAAAATAAACCAAGCTTACATTAAATTTATCGAGCATATAATTTTAATTTATTGCTAATATGTTATTTTTGAAAATGTCTCATTATTTTATTGTTAATAAAAGTTTGTATATTGAAAATATGAGTTCAATTTATTTTATATATAACTAAAAATTTAGGATTTAGTAGAACTGTGAATTTCGATTTTTCAGTTTATCATTCGCTTTGATGTATAAATTATTAGGAATGTATTTATACATCTTGCGCATACATGAAAATATATAGCTTATGAGTCTGTTTATTAAAAAGTTAAGTTAAAAGTAGTTAAGTAAAAAAAAACTCAAATTGTTACGAGGTATTGATAATAGAATTATAATGCAAAAATATATATTGAAAAAATGAAAAGTTCGTATATTTAAAATAAGTCAATATCAAGTTTCTATATTCTGAATACATTCTTATCATATTCTCGTTATAATCCCATTACATTTTTAACATATTCCCCTTTACTCACACTTAAGTTTGTGTGTTTGAGTGTAAATGAAGTGAACTATTGTGGGTAAACAATGAGCTTTGAGTACTTACACTCGAGCATTGAACATAATTGAATGTATTTGCGTATGTTGTATATTATTGGACGTAAATTTATCATTCAAATGTAAAATATTTACCGCACAATTTTGATAATATAAGAAATGATCCGTCAGTGAAAATAACATAAGAAACCTTACCTCAGACTCGGTACTTAAAGTAAGAAAAAAACAAAAAGTTCTGAATTAGGTCTGAATTTTAACAAAAATTGCCAAATAAATATATTACAGCTTTGATATTTAAAAGATTATCTATTTTCACTAAATTATACTAGCATTCTATTAAAAAGTAATTTTGATACTGAATGACCTGATTGCATTGGAAACGAAGATCATTTTAACACAAATCCCGGAATAAATGGCATTCCGTCATTTAACACACGTCAATGCCAAATCCTTTGTCACGACCACAAACAATCAACTTCGGCGAGGTAAGCCAAGTTACGTGGTCAAGAGATGAGCGTGTGGCTTTAAACACATCAGTTGTATCAATATTCGTGGTTCCATAGTCATCGGTGGAAAGGAAGCGAACAACATTCTCTGTTAATTATTGATAACCGTATTCCGTCTGGCATACGACTAATTATAGCCCCGGACAATTGTGTTTCAATCTAAACTATCCCATTTCGCAGTTTCCAGCATCGCAAAGTCGATAGCTGTTTTGTCCTCAGAAATGAATAATGCAAGTTAAAGGGTCGCAACAAATATCAGGACCATTATTCAATAAATGTCAAGAGACACGTCAAGCAAAAGAGCTCGGGGTCAAATTTCACGGACTGAAATATTGCTAAGCCGTCGGACTCTATCGGGAATGACCATGTGTCACCAGAAGCGTGCAGGAAAAGTATAGTGTGGCGGGTGATATCCATCCAAATGATTTAAAGCGGTGACAGTCTTAGCTTTTCCGCGAGCTGATGCGTCTGTTCTGTTTCTGAGTGTGATTAGTGGATGCCAGCTGCCGCAAATTTCGTCGACCTTTGCGCTGCGACAGTAGACGTCGGATAATTCAATCAGCGCCCAGTCCGGCGACCCTACGGATGCGGTCCCCTGTTCTGTTGTTGCAGCCACTGTACAGACGAGCTAAAATATCGGCGAAACCAAACGAGGCGGACGCGAACACCTACGAGCTCCAGCAACCAGACCACAATATCGTATAAGGTTCGGTCGTTAGAGGAACATTGTGTCGGACCAATCGTCGCGAGCATCCTTTTTCCTGGCAGACACCAGTTCTGCAGTTGACACGCGTCATTCTCAGCTAATGCAAAATGACCCCTTCCTCGAATCCGCTTGATCTTTGATCTTGCTTAATCAGAAGAGCGGTAATTTCGGTCTGTTGATCGCCAGAGAAAAAGTGGCCGGCATTTTTCGCACGGGAGCAACTACGATCCCAGTATTAAAACGGAAAACGTGTCTTGCTTACCTAATGAATTGTTAGTACCTGACTTCTTCAACGCAAGCTCCGGTTTTGGCGGAGCAATTTTGACTGTTGAACTCTTCTGGAAGTTGGCAAAAGTTGGCGAATCCAAAATTTTCAGAACAAAGATTCGTACCTTCGTTAGAAAATAGTTGGAGCAACTTTGCGAAACTTTGGTAGGCAAAATGTTGAACTGCAACTACATGACAATTATCATCTCACGTAGCAAATATTATTCTACCGCTCTGTCAATTTTTATTAGGTTCGAGAACATTGTTCGCGCAACAACTCGCTTCGAAATTTCTGCCTATGCGTGATCAGTCTTCAACTTGAATTGGGAGTAATTTTATTTTCTTGTTTATACTCGAAACGAAGACCATCGCAGAATGTCCGATTAATGTAATGGTGAATATTGTCGTTATATTATTTTTACTGTGAGTTCTCTTAACTTTGTGAAAGTCATATGGTGCTTGCGATTTGACGCAAAAAGTTCGAGTTCTCATGGCGGAATAAAAAAATGATATTAATCAAACTCACTGTGGTTTTAATACAAATATATATGTGTTGAATACAAGTTCTTTTAGTCTAATGAATTCGTATGTTGTTAGTATCTATAGTTTATACCGTAGTTTGTCGTAGTTTCCTTACTTATTACGAAAATCCCTTTGTTTAATTAACAATTTCTAGAGTATCGTCTGATGTGAGCTGACAGAGTCACAGAATTGCAATCAACTAACGGGCATGCAAAGAAGTTCATTTCGTTACTAACTTTACTAACATGTAGCAGACCAAACTATTAAATGAACATGAAATTCGTATATGTTTTGCGTCACATTGAAGCGGACTTCGGAATAATACACGACCGTTTCTCGTCGTTATTCATAATAATTGTAAAGACGTTGTTTTAGTGAATTAAATACATGGACCGAGCTTTAGCTACGAAGTTTTGATTTGGAAAAAGTTGAAGTGCAAATGTGTTAAAAATATCATCCGGTAAAACTTCAAGTTCAAACTTAATTAACCTATCTAATATTTATCTTTAGCATACAAATGGAGTTTAATGAATGAGCTTCGTACGGTCTCATCTAAAACTGCTCATGACATCTACAAACTAGTGCTACGAACTTGAAAGCGTACGTATTATTAAATAGCAACGTAGAGAATATCTTAACCTTGTCTGATATAAGTTTACGACAGGCTAAATTACGTTGAAAGAACGCAAGGGTTAAAAATGTTTGCTCCTAAACGAAGGAAATGTTACTGTATTAATGCTAATACTTCAGAACTTTATTCTCCGATTATTCCCAGATTTAACATATCACATATATCTCACTGCAATCCAATCACAATTTTTTTCGTTGCGAAACTTTGATAAAAACTTGGAATTGTTTTTTCTTGCGTTGTTTTAGAAGCATTAAATTACTGCGGAGTGATAAATTCTCGGAGTCGGTAATGTAGTCGTTACCGTGGCACAAATTTCGTGTAACAACGTCCAGCTCGTCAGCAGGGAACAACACAGCTCTGCATCTAATAAACATAAACAAGTGAACTTAGGTGTTATTTTTTCAAGCTTTTAATAACCGTGCCTGATATATTATGCGACGATTGCATCTGAGCGTCGCTCTCGGATTCTCTTATCGAGCTTCCGGCTCATTGAAAAATTATCGAACACGACACAAAGAGCCCGACACAAATCAAAGCGCTGCTGTAAATAACGTACTTTTGTGCGTCCCAGGATGCGGTCACCGAATTTGAATAGATAATGCTCGCGAACAAATAATTCACGCGCGCAACACCCAGACGAGGTTTAAATATCGACACTTGCTAAAACAAGTCGCCGCGCTGATAAGACATCACAATGGCGCTAGCGAAAATAAAAACAGCGTTTTAGCGATGCGCGGAAAATTGGCAAATAGATCCCCGAGTGATATATGAGTTCATTTTGGCGTTTATTATTCCACAACGGCAGCCATCTTTATTTTGGCATCGCACAAACCGAGAGGGTAAGCATTGGACCGTGGTAACAGCCAACCCTAGAGGGAGTCGTTAAACCTTGTCTCGGGTCATCGTTCTTCTACCTGATGTACATTCTAAGTTTAGCCTGATATTACCTTTACCATAGCTCAATAGGTGTGACTTTCTAGAACGAAGATCAGTCGACAGTGGAATAAAGTTCTTCCTTGTTCAGGAGTTGAAATATTTTCGAACAATCTAGTAGGGTGGGAGCTTGCGGAAAATCGTGACCCTAACATCACATTCGAATAGTGAAATGTGCTTCCGAATCATGATATCTAAATCCGACAACTTGCAAATGGTAAATTTATGTCTTTTATGAATATAAATATTGACGCAATATTAATGTATCAAGCTGGTGCAAACAAATAAACATATAGTACAACACGCTACATGGGTCGGATGCGAAATTTCGTCAATAGTCATTGAATATTATGACCAATATTTGCATTGAAAATATGAAAACAAGTAAGCCAGCTATCATCATTGAGAAAAATTCCTGTTGTATTGGCTGCCTCCATACAACTCTATCATTATAGCCAACGTAACTATGAATGTAACATTTTTAGACTAAAATAATAAGAAATTAAATTTTGATTTATGCATATGACGTTTATTTCATTAATGAGTTTTGTAAGTGAATAACTAAAACATCAAATATTTTATAAAATAGATTCAATAAACTCAATAAAAAGCAAATGATTCTGCTAATAAGTATTCAGTAGAATTTCCATATAATTTTAAATTCAGAGAATGCATTTTTCTCAAATTATTTTTCTCAAAAACTAAGCATTCCATAAAACTTATACTTCAACACTGCAAAGGGCTAATTGTTTTTATTTCATTTATATTGTATTAAAATGTGTATATAAAATGTAATTCAACTCCTTTACTCAGTTTTAATGATTAATTATTTCGGAATATTTATAAATATTTAAAATATTTATGAATTGCATAAGGATATAAAAAACTAATACAAATGAACTAATTTCATTTTTATTTCGTTTTTATATATTAGTTGTATAAAAAGACTATGTAGAGTTATTTATAATTTGACATTAATTTCTTCTGTTATTATTGCAATAACATCACTAGAAATTTCATTTAATCAAATATTTAAAGGAACTGTCTTGCTAAAATTTTTACCTTCGTCTCACAATGACAACTTGTTTTTAGTTAGATTAGCAATTTTTTCCATTTTTAAATCTATATTCTATACTTATGAAGAATAATTTGATTACAGCAGACCGAAAACCAATATAGCTTTTATAATCACAATTATCAATATTTTCTTTCAGTTTTGTTTGAGAAGCAAAAAAATACGTTGATTGTGTTACAGAAGAATTTAAAATGCGGAATGTAACGAATAATTCATGTTCTTATCCGTGGAAAACGTTTATGTGTCTGTGTAAACAGAAAATTGAATGAGATGATAACCCCTCTTCGTAACATTCCAGCAATAAAATTTGTTCCCGGTTAATGCTGGCCTATGCGGCTATTCTTCAATTTGTTCATGATGCTAACATTCCGCGCATCTCTTTTTAGCGAATGTTAGCATCGGGCACACAGTACAGTTGAGAAACTATAGGGGAATTGCGAAACGAGCTAGCAGTAGACAGTTTAGCCAACTTTCAGATTTACACCCAACAGTTCGTTCACGGGCTGGCTGTTTCGAGGGAGCTTATGTCGTTTGTGTCTCCAGAGGGCAAGGGCTAAACCAAAGGGTGATATGGGTGGATTGGTGTCCGGAATGAATCTATGTTTCAAGGCTACATATTGTGCAGTGGTACATAGACAAAGAACTTATATATGTGGCGAAGATACATGTGTGCATCCGCTATAACTCTCGTCAGTTTAAAAAAACTTATAATTGGTTCATATGATAATTGAATCCAGAGGATTTAGAAATTAATGTACCATGAATTCAACAAATTTATTTTGCTAAATTTAAGCCATAAATTCATTATGATGAATTATTATTCTGTCCATATTTAAAATCTATTGATTGTAATAAAAAATGTGCTTTTGTTTCGTTGGATAAACCGACTTTGGTGATGAGTTGAAATGAAACATTTTGCCTTAGAAACTCTGATAGTTAGTTTCCGTATCATTTAACAAAAACGCAATTTCATTCGTTTTCATTATGTCATTGACTTCAAAAAATCATTATGTTACCCAATAAATAAATGTCATTAAAATGTCAACTTTATATAAGCATGTCGATAAGAACTAGGGGCCAAGAGGCTTTTATCAGGAAGCTCTTATAAATCGGAAATACAAAAATCGATATAGAATTATCGGTTAAAATATTTATTAACTCAATAACTATTTATAAGGTTGTTGGAAGTTTCTCAGGTTTTGTTTACAAAAATTTTATCTTAAATTCTGGAATACAAGAACGTTACTAAAGTAGAGCTTTTTCCTACAAATGATAAGTTCAAAGCGAAAACATTCATTTATTTTGAAGAGTTTTACGGATTCTTAAGATCTTTTACTATGAAAGAATCGTAACTTCGATTTTCTTATACAAATCATAAAACTTCAACGTTCGGAAGAACATTTTTTCACATAATAGCAGATGCTTTTATTCAATTAAAATATTATTCAATGTAGGTGTATTTTGATGTAGTCGCGTATTGTTACTGATGTCTGACTATATCTGCCTTGTACTACTGACACCTCTAACCTCCGACTCATTATTTAAAAGATTATTTATTCTTAAATTTAATTATATTTGATAAATCATATTTAAATATATTTATTACTGAATAAATTATGATTACATATTTGATTATAATAACAAAAGGAGATTTTAGTAGTTGGATCAAAATGTCTTCAGTCATGGTATAGTAGCTTTTCAAAGTTGATGTTTTCTCAATATTCACTATATCAATATCGCTTGGAAGTGATTGGACGGAATTTTGACTTTCAACAAGGTGCGATAAACAAGACACAGAGTAGCTTTAAGGGCACATGAACACAGTGTTCTTGGTTAACATGAAACTAATACCACAAATCCTCATTCAAAGCAACTAATCTTTCATCTCAAATAATAACATTATTACAGCTGACTTTCGCTTAAAATCCAATCTTAAATTAGAAATCGTTAATCAGAAATTATATTATTCGTTCCATTTAGAACTGAATTAAGTTATCTCGCTTTCATTTGCATAAATGAAGTTTAGTTAAATCATCTTGAAATTAAGAAAAAGTAAAAACCATCAGGCTTGATTCAATCAAATTTTATTATACCTGCTTGAATCGAGCAGTTTTTCGGGTTGTTTGTGATGAGCAATAAAAAGCAGACAAGCGCGCAAATGGAATAATTGATGACACATTTTGCAACAAGAAGTGTGGCACTTTTGATGATATAATTTCAAAACACCCCGTACGCGATAGAGAGCACCCCGAGCGCAAGCGAGAGCTTCGACTCGTTGGGATTTAGCTTCCGCGTACAGCTGTACCGGGGAGGTTTGAATATGCATGATGCATGAGCATTAAAGCCTGCCGCCACAACTGCCGCGGTCCTCATATGCAAATAGCCAGCAATGCAGGTTTCATGTGCCGATATCTACACGCGAGCAGGTGGACAGCAGTCATAATTACAGCATTTTTATATCGCTTGCAGCATCGGCGAGATAGCTCGAACCCTTAAACTCGAATGTGTATTTCATGAAATGTTACCTAAATAAAATGTGACGAGTGCAACATTCAATTTTGCATCTGGATTTTGCGCGCATTCGCTGCTGATTTATTCTCAATTGACTGTCGAAATAGAAAGTGCCACATTAAAATCAACTGAGATCAAATCCAAGTTGAGAATATATTACTTTCAGACATTTTTCACTTATCTTCAAAACGTTTTAAATCGTGGATGTGTATAAATTTGCTTGCAAAACACATTACTGAAATGAATTGATTTTGTTGAAAGGTAGTCTTTGTGGGTGAATATTGAAATAATGTTTAATACTTTATACTCGATCGGAAGAGACTAATTTCTGAAACTTCATTTGACGCTCTGTTTACATTGAAAATTGGTTAATAGGATTGAATCGAGATCAAACAATCGGATAAAGCTGAGACGACTGGACGAATTTGGAAATTTTTCGCGAAATACAATTGCCTTTTTTAGCTTTCGACGGTAGGATTCGCGTACGTATGGGGAAACCGATGAAATTAAATCAAATAATCGATGCGTGTGTTCAAAGTTTGCAATATTCCTCCATTCAATTTCACACCCGGTGAATACGATAATTGGACGAGGAGGAGAAGGATCACCAAATCATCATTCAAGAACCACGAAATATTACAGGAAGTCGTGAACTAGGAGAGGGTTATACGAGCCCACGTGGCGTGTCGTCGAGCTATTTCACTGGGCGATTGCTTTCTTATATCAGCGTCGTTCTCGCGTCGTCCAATTATTCGTTATCGCGGAAATTAATTTCAAATCGATTCCTTGGTTGTTATTCGCAATCATCCGCGAACGGCTTTTGTCAGAAGCAGTGTTAGTTTTTTGTTCGTTATAACGATTCATTAATCATTTATAAGTATGCTTTGTTGGTTTACCAAGATACACGATTTATTTCATTTTTCAGATCAATCATAGCTTTTGCTCGTAATAAATATTGCATATCTATCAACATTGAATGTTAGATTTTCAATTAAACCTGCTTTTTGTAACTATCAAAATAATATACTATTAGATGAAAACTGTCTAGCCAATCATCGTCTTTATACATTTATTTCCTTATAATAAATATAACATTAAAAATTGGAAGTACAATGCTAATACATTAGTTTTCTTAACAAATTCACATTAATAATGCTAATTGAATTTAATAGAAACTACTAAACAAGCAATTATGGTTTTAGAAATGACTATGACTGCATCATAGAGTGATCGTTTTGTCGATATGACATCATTGTAATAATGCTTTAACGTAATTATATCATATCTATAACCCACAGACAAAATTGTTGAAGATCATTTATTATTATTTTACGAGTAATTGCTTAAATTCATAAAAGTTATTGTTCTAAATGTTTATTTATGCTTATCTGAGAAAATAATTGCGTTTTCAATTTAAAAATTATAATTTCTATTATGATGAAAATATGTAACAGTAAAAATAAAACGGATAACTTACTAATGGTATATTTATATGAGCTTTAATTTTAGAACAAAAAACGTAATTACAGATTTTTATATATGAAATATTTATGATTATTATTACTAGTGAATTGTTAATGAAATATTAAATATTACTGTTGCTTTGTATTAAATTTTAAATAAATATTGAATATTTCAAAATTATGATTATTATAATAAAAATAACTAGAAAAAAAACAGTAAATTTCTATTGCTAATTACAAAATATTTTTTTCAATACATTA
>JABFQD010005764.1:0-10400 GCA_022817045.1 Psix sp. ZL-2020
TATAAAATATTGAATTCATATTTTCATATATATGAAAAAATTATCATTAGCATAATTTCAAAAAATGTAAACATTGAAACTCCGCATCTAGTAATTTGGCTTCAAGCGATCTTCCTATTTAAAAATTATTATCAATTTTAAAGTAGACAAAATTTCTTTAAGAGCTTTTAAATTTTTTGTATTTTAAACCACTTTTGTGATATGTATAAAAAAATAATCATGAAAATCCCATGAAACGAATTCAATAGTAGAGTAATATGAACTTTTTTATAAATGTATTTTTGAATTTTATAATTGAAAACTGGAAATTTATTAACATTAATAAACTTAGTAATAATACTCAAATGTAAGAAATTTAGTCATTATTAAAAGTAAGTAATTAAAAATTGTATATTATGTACGTCGAGTATAAAAACTTACGATAAATGATTAAAAATGTCAATTTTTTAGCTATTACACGTTCGATCTTGTTAAATTATGTGTTTTCATGAATTCAATAATATTTTTGTCTAAATACGAGAATCTCAATTTTTTTGAGCATTTTAAAAATAACTGGGTTGAATTCACAGAAGGAAAAGTTGTTGTCTTTATAAATTAACCCATAAAAGTCGTTATTTTCACTGTCCAACAACTTTCTAATTACCACTCTGGAGTATTACGCGTCTTGGAAACTGTATGAATGGCGATGCCCACCAGCTCCATGAATATCACTGTATTAAACAAGGTTACCGCAAATGACTGTGAACTTTTTCAGATGAAATTTTTTAGGGACTATCATCCTTGTATAATCCAGAAAAATAAAGTTTACAAACTAGTATTAGATAGACAAAAAACATTATTACAGCAAGTTGTTTTTTGGTATATTATTTTCAAATTAGTGAACAGATTACTCAGCATTATATGTTTGGTTATTTTACTGATCATTGATGAACACCTGGTTCTAATTAATTAACTAGATTCTTCTGAAGTTTCCAGTCATGCCCATCATTTGACTTAAATTATTGCGAACATAGCTCTTACCACTCTATGTACAATCCTAACTTGTTAAAATATCATTTTACATTCGTAATATAGTACGATGAGACGCTCTTCAGCGTCATATCTCCACCGCGCTCAGCGTTCGCAAAAACAGTGTGCAAGCGTTATTTGTCACCTTGCAGTACATGCACCTGCAGAAGTACTGGTTTGCAAAGCGTCCATGCTCTGTAATCATTAATTTCAGATAACATTTTTATTTCAAAAACATGAACCTCGAGCTTTCCTTCACGATGCATGGCTATTTCATATTGCTATGAGAAGGCTGCGTTGGCTTAATATGAATTCACTTTTCAGTTTCTGATTTTTTCGGGTTATATTAGCTATTTTTTTATATCTTTCCAGAAACATTTAGTAAAAAGTTCGATGTGTAAGCAAAATAAGCTACTGCTGCGCCACCTTTGAATTACATCAAATCTCTTACTTGATTTCTATTTTTTACTAAAAAACCACAAAATACGACTGCTTTCTTTAACCCAGAAACATTCGTTTAAACAAAATATTCGATGCACCGCTATTGCAATTTACATAAAATATGTCTTTTTTCTAAATATTTTCTAAGTAAAAACCGCAACAATAGGACTAGTTTTATTTAGTATTTAAATAACATTAATTTAACTTAAATATGCAACTGTAGCGCCATATGCGATTTGCGCCATCTGTAGTTTGAATTAAATTTAATACTATTTAAAATTATAAATCATAAAAATAGGACTGTTCTGATTTGGTATCCAACTAACATAATATTACACATATGTGAAACTGCATTGCCACCTGCAGTTTGCATAAAATATGTTTTTTCCCCTATATTCTGTAACTAAAAGAAAATAGGACTGGTTTTATCCGGTGTTTAACAAGTATAATTTTACTTAAATATGCATCTGTGGCGCCATCTGTATTTTGCATTGAATTTACCATTTTACGTATGTTACTTGATGAACAATCAAAATCAGTAATTTTTTTTTCGGCGTATAATCAATATCATTTTTCTACACACATGCAACTGCAATGCTATCTAAAATTGCATAAAATCTAGCATTTCACTTATGTTTCTAACTAGAAATTGAAATTGACAATTTTCTTATATGACATGTAGCAAACAATTTTTCCACAAATATTCAACGGAAGCGCTATCTGCTATATGCATCGAATCTAGTATTTTACTAATATTTCTTAATGAGAAATTAAAATAAGTAAGACTTTTCTTCTTTGGCACGTAAGAATCACAATTTTTACACATATGCAACTGCAGCGCCGTCTATAATTTCCATAAAATATTTCTATTCTTTTATATTTTTTAATGAAAAATTAAAAAATGTTGACTGTTTTTATTCAGTAACTGACTAACCATGGTATTACACAATGTAACATTATAAATTGATTACGTCACAAATAAAATAAATATTTATTTTATTGGCTTCCTGATCAGAAAATTATGACAGAGTCGCTGAGCTAGTTGGCTCAGTAACAATCTATTTTACCGACTCATTTAAATAATATAGAAAAAAACGAATAAATGTTGATGACTTTTATCTGTATTAATGTTATGCTAATTATCTGACAAAACTCGATATATATATAATATAATAGAATAGCTAAGGCTGATTCTTTTTATGTGCACAATAGCACTATGCAATTAAGTATGCACTTCCGCGATGCAGTGGATCTGAAAAGTCTGGAAGATACATGAAATATTTAAAAGAATATGTTGCTAGAACCAGAATAAGTAGAGCATCAGAAATCAACTATACAATCAATTTGTCATTAAGCGGGCTAACTAGTGATTGGTGGCAGGTAGTTTCTTTGAAGGTCGATTGTTTAACTACATTTATGATTTTTTTTTTAACTTTTTTGGGGTGAAGAAGATCAAGCAGAAATTCGGAAGATTTAGAATTTGGCTACTATACCAACAAAAAAATATCAAGGGATGGCTCATTGTACCACCAAAATACTCAGTGAGGCAATTGACTTAGATCCTCTTTTTTCAGAAAGGGGATTGATTCATAATTTAAGTCACCATTTTCCAGAGAATATAAAAAACGGAATCATATGTAGGGAAACGAATAATATCTCGAATTTGATCAGTTTTTTGAAGACTTTTGATAAAATAGGTCAGAGTATCTTTGCTCTTAACCGTGAATCATTTAAGCTTATTATTATGCAGATTGGTCGAGAAGTAACACCTTAAAATAAAATAATTCTTAAAACTGATTTGTCACTACAAAATTAGTCTCACAGGCTGCCAAGTTGTTCACTAAATCGGTCAATTAATCTTATTAATTCCACTTTAGACAATGAGGTAATTAAATCAAATGACTTCGAAGAGAATCTATCCTTAGGATCTCAGCCGGAAAACTAAAGCATCTTGTGTTGGAACTCGTACAAGCTATGACTATATATTACTTCGACACAAAAAATAATAAGGAAAAATTAAATTATATTCGGCCAAAGATTGTTATTAAAATAAATCAACTTAACATTAAAAGACAACTTGATTCTGGAAGTGAAGTCTATTGTTTATCAGAGGAATTTCATATGAATACTATACTGAATTTTTCAATATCAGGGGCTGCGGGAAGCCGACCTGTGAAAATTAAGACGCAACTGTATGTGAAGCTGGACTTTTCAGGACAATTGGTCAGGATGATTTTCTTGATTCTACCTCATCTAAATAAAGACTGCATCATTGACTTACTGAAATTCAAAGGTTTGGTGGATTTTGGAAATAAGTCTGTAATGCTAGTTCTTCATAAAATTAACATTTCTTCGATATAGAATGATTCATCATCCGAAAAGATTCTATAAATCACAGAAATCTCAAAAGTATTATCATCTCTGTCTTCATCAGATATTTTTAACCAATGTAATTCTCCGCCGGTTAGTTAACAAAATAAAGTGTAAGCTCTTTTAAAGAAGTATTCTAAATTATTTGAGTCCTCCCCAGGATTGATTCGAATATTTGAGCACCATCTCTTTTTAAAGGAGAATGTTACTTTCATACAAAAATCTTATCCTATTCCCATGTGACATAGGGAAGAAGCAGATAAAATAATTCAATAGATGTTAGATGATCGAGTTATTAGTCCCTCTAAAAGTCCTTACATAAATCCCATGGTAACAGTAAAGAAAAAAGATGATTATTTAAGTGTATGTTTGGATACTAGAAAATTAAACAGTGTTTTTTATAATGGTTATGAAACTCCTGAACCAATGAAAATTCTATTTCAGAGATTCCATGATATGCAATATATTTCTAATTTTGTCTTAACCAATAGCTTTTGGCCAATTCTATTAGCTCCAGCTTATCGGCCTTATACTGCTTTTTTACATAAAGGGCGAACTTATGAGTTTTTGGTTACGCCATTTGGTCTAAAAACTAGTACAGCTAGCTTGGTAAGAGGTCTCAACAAAATTTTGTTAGGATTAGAAGATTTCGTCATCAATTATATTGATCATCTTTGAATAATTTCTAAAAGTCTGGAAGAACATTTTCAGCTCCTCGAAATATTCTTCCATCGTTTGAATGAATACAACATTCGTTTGAAGGTGTCTAAGATGCGCTTATTCTGCAAAGAATTGAGCTTTTTTGGACACATAATCAATGTGAATGAATACAAGCCTAATCCTAAGAAAATCCACTTAATCAAGGATCCACTTAATCCACTTTCCACTCACGATTGAAGCTCAATTGAAAAGCTTTTTAGGACTGATAAATTGGTACATTAAATTTTCAAAAAATTATTTATAAATCTCGTCTATTTTGTATAAATTAGGCTGGAATAATGTGAAATAGTAGTGGAAAGTTCGACATCAGAAAGCTTTTGAAGACATTAAAATGCTTTTCTGTGAGAACATGTTCTTGATTTACCCAGATAAGGCAAAATCATTCTTTGTTCACTTTGATGCCAGTAATTATGCGATTGGTACTACTTTGTCTCAAGAGGTAAACAAGGAGATATGTGGCTTTTTCCTTTTTGCCAGTAGAACTCTGAAATCTGCTGAAATAAACTACTACACGACCAAAAAAGAACTCGCAATAGTTTGGGCATTGGAGCGTTTTCGCTCATTTATCCTAGGGAGTAAAGTCATCCTTCTGACAGATCGTAAGGCGTTATCCTTCATGAAATCCTGCAGATTTTGTTATAGTTGTATTGCCCAAGGGGTGTTAAAAATTCAAGAATATGAAATTACTCCTCAATATTTTCCTAGAAGGGATAACTCCACTACAGATGCTCTTAGCCGATTAAATTATTCTAATCCAAATGAAAAGCATGTAAAATTATTGAAGTTGGCTTGTCTTCCTGATACTAACTTCATAAGTCCATGTAAAAATGTATCTAATTCCCAGTGGTAAGATCCTATTCTGTCTATTTTATATGAGAAATATCTGCAACAAGAGAATGAACGATACAAAATCATTGGTGATATTCTTTGTAAAAATTGTGGTGACACTTGGAAAATTTTGTTTCCCAAATATCTCACAACCAAGTTAATCAAGGAAACTCATGAATGTTATGCTCATATTGGATCCAAAAAGTGTTATTGTAAGCGTAGGAAACATTTTCTAATTCCAAAATTATACATATTTTAAAACAAAACAATATCAAACCGATTTTTTCCTCAGTCTAACCCTGTTGAAAGGGTTCACAGAGATTTAACACGAATGTTTCGTACTTTAATTGGTGAAAAACACTTCTCTTGGCCGGATCTTTTCTCCACTTTGGAAGAATTTATGTATGAATTTCATCATGAAACCACGGAATACACTTCTGTAAAATTGCATCTAGATTTGAGTCCTAAACGACCATAGTTGAAATATTTTAAATTTTTAGAACGAAGCCCTCTTGATCCTCTTCTTAACATCAAGACTGAATTAGCTGGTTCGCGCATTTCCAGAAAAGCTACAATTCAAAAAAAGAAACATGATGAATCTCATAAGCTGAATTAGTTCGCAATAGGGGACTCTGTATTGATAAAATACAACTCTATACCTGATCCTTGTCGTAATGAAAAAGTCAATTTTTTGTCTGTGTATGAATGTCCATATGTTATCGTGAAAGAATCCAATCCTTCTACGTTTGTCTTGTTTGATTCTCATAAAAACAAGGAACGTGGAGTTTTTCACACAAATGACTAAAAGAAATACAATACTTCACTATAGGTTATGGATGCATCCACCGAGACTCCTGGCAGTGATGGAAGTGCATCTGTTAAGAATCATTTAACGCTTTAACACTTTACACTGCAAGCTACTGTGATATGCACAAGAAAAAAAGACTAAACAATTATACAAGGTTAAAAATAATATTTATTTTGAAAAACCAAAACATTTATCCTAAATTTATTACTTTGTCAAATTATGAAGTATTTTAAAATTGAAAATATGTACAGTAGTTTTCTAAAAAATTTCAGTCTCTTTATGATAAATTTTTTTTTTTCATTGAACATTGGAAAAAATTGTTCTACGTACATAAAAAAATAAGTGCTGTGTGATACCATTGCATCTATCTTAAGTCATTTGATCTCACAATTAAACATTACAAAGTTTTCAAACATTATTATCGTTTCCGAGTTTTCCTCAAGTTTGATATTTTGCTTTTCTGCACATTGTGAAATTAATTTTACTTGATCATTAAATATAAATTGAAATGATACATATATATTCTGTTGTATTTGATTAAAAAATGTGACACGAGTGAATGAATATTAAATGAAAAACCATATTAAAAAGCTTCATGAAAATACTTAGGTAAAAAATACCTTATTAAGTATCAAAAAAAAAAAAATATTTACATACTATAACAACAAAACATCAAGTAATCAAAAAATATCATTAGATTTTTCGTTTAAGATGGGGAGTTTGATGGCGACTAAATTTAACTTGCGCCGATCAAATATTTTCGAAATAAATCGTGTCTAAAATAACTTACATTAATTGAATTATATATTTTGCATGTAAACTTTACTGTTACTATTGTCAAATTTTGATATTATTCTGTGAATATCATTAGTATAGCTATCTGTCTTTATAATTGTTTTGAAAGTTCCTTGTTCTTGATAGTTGAAATGTGTCAATTCATGAAATCTCTGTAGATCATTTATACTTACGATTCTAAGTTCACTGCTTAGCAGTGTTTATATTTGGTGTCCAATTGAATGTTTAAACAGCGTCTGATTTATTTAATAGTACAAATTTTCTTAATTTTGTTTAGTATTGTCTGCGATTTGTGTTCGACTACTTAGGTATTAGAAATATATGTGATTAATTAATTCATAAAAGTAATAAAAACGTTAATTCAAGTTCTTATTTTTTAGCTATATTATCTATGTAAGCGTGGAAACTTATATAAAGTTTTTTACTAGAAATCGAACAATGTTTTGATAGTGACGATTCAAATTTCGGAACACATTATTTTCATTCGGTCTGATCAAAACGAATGCTTTTCTTGAGTGAATGTATTTTACGTAACACTGTATTGTCGTAACTACAAATGTTTTGATTTTTTCCCACATAAATTCCGGAAAATATGCATTTTATTTTAAATGCTTTCTTGGAATTAAACTAGATCAAATCAAAAAGAAAAGGAAAATAGACCTCAATTTTTTGGAATTTCAATTTACTAAAAAATTAAAACACTTGTAGGTGTTAAATTATACGGCGAAAAGTTAAATATTTAAACTCGAGTGAGGTATTCATATATTTCACTCAAAATGAAAGACGTCAAAAGTAAAATATTGGCCAATGTTGAATCCAAGCCGCTATCTATTTTCCCACATATTTTCGCTCATATTATTCAGGTAAATTAGAATAAACATAACTATGTCATAACATTTAGTCGGTCACCGAATGCAAACACTACTATCACAAGGACTTAAAATTGCAAGCGATCAATAGAGATTTCTTGAAATGATATCTTATAATGGCTAATAATGAAAAATTTATTTTTCAATACTAGCTTTTAGTGTGCAAATATGCTACGTAACAGTTGCTTTGTTTCTAACGATTTTAATTACAAATCATGAATAAAATTGACTGAGTTTGCTTAACTGCAGGAAACTTATCTCGGGAAATAAACAATTTGTATTCAATAAATTAACAATTGATTTTAAAAGTATTTTAGTCAATAATTTTTTTTTCATTTCCAACATAATTTAGTTAATTCTTTGAAACTCTTTTCATATCAATCGAAATATTTGTATTTAAAATTGCAAACTAAATGATTACTGTAAACTGGCTAATCAAAGCAAATATTAAGTTTCATTGTAAAAGAAATATTTTAAAAGTAAAGTAATTTAATTTTGTGTCAACTGGGTAAATTTTATGTTTTAAGAATAATACAGACTACTAAAACACCCAATTTTTTGACATTCCAGCTGATGCCCTGTTCCCTAGTTGCCCTATCCTACGAGAGAGTCAAATGGAAGATCAATGATTGCGTTCCAAGATGAGGCAGAAACTCATCTTAGTGAACACTAGTCTTTTACTCCAACCTTTCAAAACATCTCAATTCTGATGTCTAGGTGGAAAATAGAGTTCCCTAGAGCAGAAAACATAAATTTAAAGGAGGTTTTAGTTCAGGTAATTTAGTACCGTGATTACCTTTGATTATCTTTGATTATCATCTTTTCCTGTTGAAAACAACTTTTCTACAGTGTTTTTGACAGCATCGCCAGAGGTTTATCGGAACCCGATTTTAAATGCGAATCCAGAACGGGATCATGCGTTGAACTTAGTCCTTAAATGAGTCCTGGGTTATTTGGAGTAAACTGTATAGCAAAAATTGCTATCACCTCCGACACGGCAATACCAGATAGAGCATTTTGGCTCAGCAACTCCAATCTCAGCCTGACTGTCATTCGATAGTTTGCAACGAAAAACTAAGAAAAACCTTTAATTTGCTGTAAAAAATGTAAAGTGTTACATTTTGCTTTGGTATCATACTTATCCTGATTGTCTCTAAAAATGTAAATTTTTATTCAAATTTAATGAGTTATTTGAGCCCGGCGTCCATATCATTATTGACAATTCATAATGTATGCATTTTTAAAGATTTTTTTTTTTCTGAAAACTTGATTAACAAAATCAAATTTATCCTTATTTATTCCCTTAAAAAGCAGGAGTTTCATCGAAAATAACATTGAAACATTTCACAATGAGATTTGAACAACAATAATATGTTGTTAATAATTATTCTTCTAGTGATTATTAGTTGCGAAATTTTTTTCACATATTCAGATATAGATTTTCTCAAGCATTTTTCGTTTATTTATAAAAAAATATTCAAGTATTAATATAATTTTTTAATAACATTTAAAGAACTTTTTTTCTTTAATTTGTTTTTTAATGTAGCATTTTTCAAATGTTATTTGTTATTCACATATCACAAGCATAGATACACTTTTATTAATTTTGAACTAACCTACACTCTGAATTCAACATTTTTTCATAACGTAATTGTTGATAATAAAATATTATTAGGAAAAAATTTAAAAAGCATAATATACTACAAGTAAACTTAGGAGTTTGCTTGCTATCAATGTTGTTGTTAAAGGCAGGGATAAATAACATAATTATATAATTGAAAATAACACAATTTTTATTGGCGATTTTTGTATAACTGGTACTATTATATGTCAAGTACAGAAAAATATACATAAGCGTCAATTACGCACATTTTTACAAAAATTTGAAATATAAAATCAAATAAATACTTTTTGATTCATACGTTTACTTTCTTGACAGCTATGCTATTTTTCTGTTTAATAATATTATTCATAATATTGTTGCATGATTATTATTACATTGATTACACGATCAGTTATTATTATTAGTTGGTCGATCGGTTTATGAATCAATTGAGCAACAAATTTTTTAGATCAAACAATTACTGATGTTAATAAAATGTATATAATTTAAATTGTTTATGAATTCAATATAAACAAAACCAATTATATATGGCAGTATTACCTTTAATGATTATTTTTGATTTAGTGAAATGTACAAAAGCAAATGCGTTAAGAATGATTTTTGTGTCGGCGCTTAGCTTTCATTAATTGAAGACATATAAAATGAATCTAGAAAATATTTATTCTGTTATTATATTTTCAAATAATCCCGTTTAATTAACAGTAGAAGAACTTAATCAAGAAGTGATAAACGTATGAAAAATAGTCGCAAGTACTGTACACTTGAATATCTCAAAATCTGTACATAGCCTTATTTATAACACGAATTTGAATTAATTACAATGAAATATATTTCATTTAGAAAGAAAAATTGTATAAAAATAACCTTTCTCGAGAAACAAATAGATGAGATTTATACAGTTTTTAAGATATTGAATGATTCGTTTTAATTTGCTATA
>JABFQD010005765.1:0-10399 GCA_022817045.1 Psix sp. ZL-2020
ATTTAAATGATATATGAGTATGATAAAGTACTCAATATATTACTTTATATAAATACCAATTATTTATATTTTATTTCTTATTCAGTATAACTATAATCTGTATGATATAATATCTATATGTTTAACTAAACTTTTATGATAATAATAAAAGAAGTGTAAGAACACAAGATTAACCAAATTAGTTTTTTAACAAATAGACAGTGTAATTTTATTTTAATTCCTTTTTTTATAATTTTTCAAAAAGTATTAAATTAACATAAACAACATAAACAATAACATAAGTCTATGTAAATAATGATTTAAAATAATAAAAAAATTATAGGTAACAACACGTGGTGTTCCCTAAGCGGTCCACCCATCCAAGTAATAACCACGCTCGAAGATGTTTTACTTTGGTGATCGAACGAGAATTGACTTTTTTTATGAGTTGTTTATTAATACCCAAATTTTTCTTACAGAATTTGAATAGTTTTATTCTTATACTACAATAAAGAATATATAACATATAATTAACTAGTAAATATGACGGATAATACAATTTAACATTTTTTTTGTTTGGTAAAAGACTTACAGGCCGATAGCTAGACGAGTCTACCGGAGTTTTGTTTTTTTCACTTTTACCTTTTTCCAAAACTTAGGAAAGTATTTATTATTGAATAGATTGTTGAGTAAGATCGTGTAATAGTTAATTAATTTGAATGGAGTATGTTTTAATATTATACTTAGAAGTTTGTCGAAATTTTTTTTTATTTTTTATTATTTTATTTTTTGCAAATTTCATATATATCTCTATTGTTTTTGAAATGGTGATTTATTTCTTTATTTGATGGGAAAAGAGCTAAATTATTTTCATCAAAGAACAAATTGTTGTATTGTTATTGATTTTTATGTGAATTTAATTTTTCAAATTATTCATGTATTTATTCACAATTTCATTCAGGTGTATCACCCCTTGCAAACTGTTTTTCTTGTTGACACTAACAAAGTAAGTCCCAATGAGATTTAACTTCTTTTCAGTATCGTCTATAACAAAGTTACCCCTATCTTGTGTAATGTATCATTTTCTTTACACTATCTATCTTTTTGTTTAAATTTTAGTATCCATAAATCTGCTTTATCTTTTTTACGGAATATTTTGTTTACTTGTGAAAACATATCTTTTGCTATTGACATCAATGTACCATAAAGTAAATAAATATAAATATATAATTAAAAATGTAGTTACTTATCATTTGAACAACATTCATACTCAATAGAAGAGATAAAATTAAAAATCTATCAGGAAAGTTTTTGTTAGTTATTAAAAAATTCGTTTTGTAGAAATATCCGTCTGCAACGCCATCTGCGATTAGCATGAAATGTTTCATTACCCGTATATTTCCTAATAAAAAATCACAAAAATACTGTTCTTATTTAGTACTTGACAAACATTTTTTCATTTCACTCATATGTTTTAACTAGGAGTCATTAGACATAAATGATCTTAATAGGCATTCAGGAAACACTATTTGTAAAGAAATATGCGACTGCAGCATTAGCTTCGATTTGCATGAAATGTCTCATTACTTTTATATTTCCTCCTAAGAAACCAGAAAAATACAACGGTTTTCATTTGGAACTAACAAACATAATTTTTACTGAATCATGCAACTGCGGCGCCATCTGCTATTTGTATCGAATATCGCATTTCACTCATAATTCCAAATCAGAAACTACAAAAATATGACTATTTTTATTTGGCATTTAACTAACATGGTATATTGCAAAGATACAGATCAGCGCCACCTGAAATTCGTATAAAATATCTTTTGTTTTTTATATTTTCTAAATAAAAACCAATAAAATATTACAACAGTTTTTATTTGATATTTGACGAACATTAATTTTTACACGAATTTGCGACTGCAGCGCCATCTGAAGTTTGTATCAAATGTTTCTTTTCACTGATGTTTTAAATAGAAAATATAAAAATTTGATTGTTCATATTCAGCATCCAAAAAACATTATTTTTACAGAAATATTCGACTGTAGCGTCATCTGCAATCTGCATCAAATTCAGAATTTCCTTAATATTTCTGAATCAGAAAGCATAAAAATTTAACTATTCTTATTTGGTATCTAACTAAGATATCACAAAAATATGCAGCTGCAGCGCCACTTGCATACTGCATACAATATCTGTTTTTTACTATAATAATTTACACATATATACGACTGTAGCGCCAGCTACAGTTTGCATGGAATTATTTGTTTCACCCATATGTTCTAGCTAGAAGCTATTTAAAAATGACTGATAATATTAAGCATCTAAAAATACTATTCTTATAAGGCTATGCAATTGCTGCGCCATCTGAAATTGAATAAAATCTTTCTTTTCACTTATGTGTTTTAAATAGAAACCATGCAAATATGATTGTTCATATTAAGCAACCAATAAATTTTATTTTTACAGAAATATCCGACTGCAGCGCCATTTACTATTTGCCTGAAATGTTTTATTATTTATCTAGGATGATTTTTTTATCTTGAGACAACTAAATATCTTGAAAACTAAATATCGTAACAAGAAATGTTTGAATAAAGTTTATTTATCCCAGAGAGGCTTCTTGGATGATACCAATCTCGACCTGTCACCTCCACGCCTAGGGGGTGGGGGTGGAGCAACTTGCGAATTGCAAGTGGGAACCCCTATTTTTTATAGCGGATTCGGATTCTTCTCAAAAAATGCGTAGATTTAGTTTGAAACATTTTCTTTGTTTTCCATTAGATGGCGCTGTTATGGTAGAAAATACAATTTTTCGCAATTCTGGTGAAATTGCACCAGGGGGTGAAAAAACATGATGGCGTTTTCAAGAATCATATCAATATTGATAAGAATGAGCACCCCCCTACCTTTGATTAAGGGCACATCAATTTTTTTAGTTTTTTGTCCGCTTCCATTCGCTACGCACCGTCCTTGACTTCTTCAATTAGATAACCTCAAAATGTGGTCTACTTTCAATCGGTGCGCATCATCCTTTTTGAATCAGGTTCCTTCATATCATAGTCATTTTTATTGAATGTTGAACTGTTTACGGTGGCGGCTGTAACATTGCAAGAGAAAATTGAAATAGTGTTAATTTATAGAGAAAGTGACAGGAATCTTGATGATGCTGTGGCTCTTTACACTCAACGTTTTACAGAGGGGGTACGATTACGCACTTCATTTCACCGAGTTGTTCAACAGTTGTCTACCGCATAAAATCAACCTTTATGACCTTTTTGTATCACGGGGAAACAATATTTGATCTTTTTTTCTAAATGCTTTGAAAATGTGACTGACTGAGAAGAAGAAGAAGAAAAAGACAACGTAAGCCAAATATACGATTTTTATCGATTTTCAAGGGAGTATATCTCAGGCATAGATAAACTAAAATAATTTTTGTTTTCATCAAATCTGATCTAAACCATCGTGGCAATAAACAAATCAAGAAAATATTTGGTTTTTTTAAATATTTTATTGCTCTTTTTAACATTGAAAAACCAACACTTGTTCGCATCTGAAAAGAGATACGGTAGTGCTGGAAGCACAAACAAACTTTTAACATTTGTTTTTTTTGTACTTGGCCAGAGACACTACCGTGTCTCTTGATTCCACAAAATTACATACAATCATTAAATACAGATTGTAACATTTTGTAATATTTAAAAATATTAAATTATTGCAATTATTTTAAAATGTGTTTAAAATTAATCATTTCTAGCTGAAAACTCGTGCTCCGCACTGATACACACATGTCATCATTATTCCTTTAATGTTACTGTTAATACTTTACGGTTTAATTAGCTTATTAAATATTCGGTATTAATACCTAATTTATTTAATAATGGTAAGTGAATTCAATATAAACATATATATGTCGCAGGCAGATAAGAAATCCAAGGCGTTAGCGAAAAGCCTAGGTTGTTAAACAATCACTCAAAATCAGATTTTCATCTAATGGTAAAATTTTTAAACAGTTAGCAAACGGCCGTCAAGTGGTTCTTGTTATCATTAAAATTCATAGTTTAGTCTATCAACTTGACAATTTTGACCGGATAAAAAATTAACTAAAAGACGTCAGGCTCATACAAAATGAAAATATTTTCTGACTTATTAACAGACAATTAACAATTTTTGTATTTATTTAGAAACAATTAATAATTCGTACTATCGTTATATTTATTTATTGCAACAAGATCTGGAGTTGCTACACCACGAATTGCATAATATGCCACTTTTAAAACACGTACATAATTTTGTTTGATACTGATTTGACCTAATTTTATACTAATTTCTATAACCCTAGCTTCCAGCCAGTGATTATTTAGAAGCCGCTTGTTTTAGTTGTGAAAAATGTCTTCAGGTATTTCGTCAATACAAAACATGTGCTCCGAATTTAGATATGTCAGTTCAAAGATGTCATTCCTTTATTATTCCATGTATAGTGCCAATTTCATATACGTCGGTCTTTATATTCAATACAATATTTGAAACATTCGGAATACTTAAAGGACCTCGATTGACTAAGAATACCGATAAAGTAACGGAACCACCGGTTTCGAGTGGCGGATATCTTTTTTTATACCAAAAAGTAACCATTTTATTTGGAACGATTTTTTTGTGTTTCAAAATGAAAACCATTTTATTGACCACTAAGTTCACTCTAATTACTGATAAAATTCATCCGATACATTAGAAAGAGGACTTCCAGAGTTTTAATTTCCGATACATAAAAGCATCGATACATGCAATCATACTTAAAATATCTTAAATAACGTAGCTTTTTTTTAAAAGCTCATAACTTTCTTTATTTTAATGAAATCTGTCATTTTTTACTGACGATTGTTCTCAAAAGCTTAAATTTTGTGACAAGATTTAAAAAAGTATGGGTTCAGTAACTGATTCCTGAATTCGGCACTTGGTTTTCCTGGTACCTGATTTTCCTGGTACAAAGATTCAAAGTTCGAGAAAAATTAAATGAAAAAATTTTTACGTCACTCAAAAACAAAACATGTTGGTAGTCCTTCGGGCTACCAACTTATTTCGCTTTTTCGTTACGTAAACTATTGTACACGACTCTGCAAAAACGAATTATAGGTTAAACCTCATTTTTTCATCGTTGTGTATTGTACTATTTTATTTGTTACGTTATGATCTTTTAAAATCAGTAAAAATTTCGACCAAATTAGAGTGTTTTTTTTATCAGTGTATTTATCCTTCGATCGATACGCAGCACCATCTACGTATAACATTTACAAACCTTTCTTCTGTAGTGTAAAATTTTACAATCATCTCTTTCAAGCGCTAAGTCTCCCTTAGGCTTTAAAAATTTTAATATTGCATCTGGCAACGATGTTTTTTTAAGCCTAATTTTATTGGACCAAGCAATGCCTCCTATGATGTTCGATTAATTATTCTATACCGGGAAGTATATTTTTTGCTACTATGAATAGGAAAAGATAATAAAATATTGTTTGGACTTCATAACAACTACATACATTTGTAACATCCAGTTGGAGCCAGAATAGCTCCAATTCCAATAGATTTGTGATTGTAAAGAAGATTCAATAATATAAGATTTGCTATATAGTCAACAATATTATAAAACATTAGTGGTAAATTAATCATATTGTGTTAATCTAATATTAAACCGTCATCAGTATTGAAGAGATCGGATGAAAAATCAAGCGCTGAGTTGTTATCATGTAACGAACCTCGTAAATTTGTTGTGAGTGTGCGAGATAACGTGCCTCCTCAAAGTAGATTGTTTAAAGCTTGCGATTAATTTATGAGCTGGAGTTCCTTTGAATACAAATGGTAACGCTTGTTTAAAGTCTTGCGAATAGTTGCGAGTAATGCAAATGCCAAATCACCCATCAAATAATCATTACTGCGGACATCTTGTAGGCTTCGATTGTAAACTTCCAAAGAAAGGGCGAGTAGAAGGCTTTCAAATGTGGATAATTATACATTTAGCCGGTGATGGAAATCAGTTTTTTTTGAGGAAATTCCCGGAACAAGTTCATTTTTCAAATCTTTAATGCCCTCTGCCTTTCGAAGTTTGAGATCCAGGATTAATACAATCCTGTTAAGTTGTGAGATTTTTTCAGATTATTTATATTGACTTAATTTATATTCATTTTTTCGATCTCGTTAAGTTTAAGTGAATGTTCATTTCGATTATCTTGTTGCTTTCCAAGCAACCAGCCTACTAAACAGGCTTCAGAGATTCATTATCTTTGGTTGTAAATTTTGTTCGATTAATGTTGCAACGGATTTTGTTTCGTTAGCAAATGGGCAGCGCTTAGCGCCATCTCAAGTCTTCGGTAGCGCTCATTGTTGTTCGAGCTCGTGCCATAATCAAGCCTCGTAATCGAGGAAATCTCGTCGACGCGCTACCAAAACGGTAGCGCGTACGGAACTGTCTTTTCAATTTAAATATAATTTATGTAAAATTTGCTTATGCTTCAATTTTCCTCATTAAAAGTTGTGAACTGTAATAAATTAAGAAAAGGGTGCCAGACTCAAAAGAATCAGTCCTAAATATGATAAAAAAATTAATACAAAAGATCAATTAATGACGTGATATTATGAAAATCTCGGCAGCTCGAGAGAACTTGTACTCCGCATCGCTTTCGTCGCAGGCTATTCGTTGATTTAAACGTAGCTCCAAAGACAGACAAATAATAAATTAAGGAAAACACATAATAGAATAAAAGTCAATCTGAATAATATAAAGAACTTATTATTTCTAGTTAAAGTCAGTTACAATCAAAATACAAATGAAATTCAAAACAAATAATCTGTAACTAAACTTTAAAATAGTCGTTATTGAAATATCCTAAATCGAATTTTTATATTATAATTATTTTTATTATTATACTTTCTATGATTTAAAAGTTTTTATAATATTTTTTAATACATTTTGATGCGTTGTAAGTTGACAGTCTAAAACAGTATGGAGACAAGGGCTAAAAACAAGCCGAAACAAATCGACGTTCTTTCTTTCCATTCCATAATGAATGTTTAGGAAATTTTTGGGGAAATGCTCTTTGATCGTTCTACAAATTAGCTCCAGAGTCAAAATTATATCAAAATTTAGTAATAACACTTATTGTTGAATGTTTGAAACGAAAACCGAACTGGTTTTTTTGTTTATGTTTAATTCGCGACAATAATGTGTAAGTGCTTTGTTAATAATTATTCGAATACTTTACCAATATTTGGCAAAGATCCTAATGGCCTGTAACTTGATGAATTTGAAGAGTGGCGTATCCATCAGCATATTCGTTGCTTTCGCTGACTCTATGTTGATATCCGTGCTTTGATCAGATTATCATCAATGTTACATACCAAGCAAAGATATTTAAGATTGGAAGAATAGTAGTAATAACGATACGTTATGTCTTCGATTTTTAAATTAATTGCACATTTTTTCTACTTTGTAGCGTTTGTTAAAATTAAAACAAAAAAATATCTCGATGGAATTGTTTTTTTATAATATAATAATTGGTTAGGATGCAGGTACTAAAAAAACAAACAGTATTCTGTTAGTCTTGTTTTTAGGTGCAATGATTTATCTCATCATAAATGAACAATTTTAGAAGGTAAGTCAATTATATATTTTTTTGTTCTTTATGTGTTTTTGAAAATAAATCGCGTTAATTGTTTTGAAGTTTTAATAGAACCTTCTTGATAAGCCCCATTTTCTCTAAGGGAAATAAATTTTATTATACTTTACTTTCCAATTTTTTAAATTAGCGGTCGGATTGATTTCTAAATCACTTAAATAGAATTTAATCATTTGATTTTTTTTATTATTGTTTTCTACGAGGCGTGTGAGCTGGGGGGGGGGAGTACTAAGCTATCACCATTGTATCCCATTTCCCCGTTATTTCCTAAAAAATTGCCAATATACCTTACGCCCTAATAAAAAGTAGCAGATTGTCTGCGGCAACCTTTTCAATTGCTTTCGTGGTAACAATGGTAATAATATTACCCGTGTTTAGCTTGTATAAGTAGCATCTCAGAATACAGTGGCCTGTCAGTACGCCCACATAGTCTCATTCCTCTGGGAATGATGACTTCTTAACCCATCTTTCAATGGAGTTGAATCCTTTTTGGTAGGGTACGTCTATATCCTCATATAGGCCCACCAAACCTTGTGTCCCCTTTTTAGCAAGTTTCTCGGCCATTTCGTTTTCTTTATACTCAGAATTTCCCGGAACCAAACAGACCCATACCCTGTTTTCTCTCACTAGTCTATCAAGGATTTCCTTGACTGTATTTACTAGCTGGGAGTTAGTCGCTGGTTTATTCAGAGCCAGAAGGGTGGCTTTACTATTCATACAAATAGTGATCCTCTAATTTCCTGGAATTTTTCTCAATTTCAGCGTATCATATTCCATTAAGAAAAAGGATGTATCATTCCTTTTCCTTAGATCACATATGCTAAGTCCTACCCCTATCAACGTCTTAGATCCACCTATAAATCAGATCTGAATATCTCTGGGTCCTTGGCTATTAGTTCATTCTTTTCAAAATTACAAGAAAACAAATTGATAAATAATAGCGACATCTCTCATATTTTGAAAAAATTTTCTGAGTAAAAGTTGCTTGTTTCAATGTAAGGAATCCGTATTTGCAATTAAAAATAAGAGTTTCTATTTAAGATTTCAAAGTTTTTCCCCTTCCCGCCCATTTCCAGGAGGAGAAGAAAGCTATTATCAGCAATGGTGGATATTCGGTTCTCTCAAGTTGAAATGACCACCCAGTACTATATATTATACATTATAAATATTATAAATGTCAAAATATTTTTACATGTATATTCACATTTTCATAACATTTAGAAGAAAACATAAAACATCGTTTTCAAAATGGTTATAAGGAATGGTTTCATGAAGCACATTCAAGAGCTCCACATGTTAAATTAACTCACTTCCTCCTTTCTTAAGAGATGAGATGAGTAAATCATTTAATCACTTTAATAAATCGAAAAAAACAAGCGAGAAAAATATTGAATATATACGTGTCAAATATTCCTTAAATTCTACGATTGAAAAATCATACTTTATTACCCTCAACATATCACAACCTCACCCATTGGATGGGATGAGGGAAGTATATATAAAATCATTAATAATGTTTCTTGGGTGCTTTAAACGATCAGTTATATTTGTATGATTTCTAATTAGAATATATGAGTGGAATGATAGATTTGCAAATAGCGCTACAGTTGCATATTTCTATAAGAATTATATCTTTTAGATTCTGAATAAGAACACTTGTATTTGTTTGGTTCCTTATTAGGAAATAAAAAAATAATGAAATATTTCATGCAAATTGTAGGTTGTACTACAGTTGGATATATCTCCAAAACTAATGTTTTTCGGATAAGTAAGAAAAACAGTCGTATTTTCGTAGTTTTTTTTATTAAAATATGAAAGTCAAATGAGAAATTTGATGTGATTCGAAGACGGTGCAGGAGTTACTAATGATGCTTAAATTTCTGAACTTTTTTACTTAATGTTTCCAAAAAAATTACAGTAATTTATCTTCTGACGTTAGTCATTAATTACGTATGATATTAAATATTTCTAAAAATAGCTTATATCAAATAACTTCAAACGTTATAATAATTTATAAATAATAATAAGAAATAATAATAAAATTATAAATATTATAAAATGGAACATGACCGAGTTTAATTTGCTGTTGGAGCAATCAATATATCTACACCTGTCATAAATTTTTAAATTTTCATTTCCTAAAGTAATGATGCTTTGATCAAGCTTAGCTTGTAGGATATTTCTGTTCAAGTTGTAAAAACCGTACTTGTGAAAGCACAGGAACCTATAAAAGATAAATAATAATATGATTGTGAAACTTTATTGAGACACTTCTATTAAGTGATGATAAACTTGTGATTTTTTGAATGTGTATATTAAAAGAGCAAAATCTCAAATTTTGCATACGCACAATCTTATATGATTAGTGTATAATTCCATACATACCATAATTTGCATATATCAGAAGTTGAATAAAAATAATAATTATATAATACTTCTTTCACTTTATTTATACTTTGAATAGAAATTAAAAACAAAAAGTAGAAGGCAGAAGAAAAAGTAAAAAATTAAAACAGATGTAATGAAGATTTTTGTAGAAATATTTACTTTTATGTCTATTCAAATCATATAAAGACTAAAGTGTAAAAATTATCTACTTTGATAATTATTGTACTTTGGTTATTGTTATTTCGTTTTTGAATGTTAAATATTATATTTATTAAAAGATTTATTAAGTCGTCGCAATAAAAAATATATATTGTATTTTTAAAAGTATAATTAGCGTAGTTTTACACTGAGAGAAATT
>JABFQD010005766.1:0-10396 GCA_022817045.1 Psix sp. ZL-2020
AACATATATATATATATATATATATATATATATATACGATACAAGATTTTAAATCAATATAATGAAATTTACACAATGATGCAATAAAATCGATTTCAGTCACACTATTCTAAATTTCTGTTTGTAAATGTCAAATTTGTGTACAATGTCATTCAAAAGCATTTAGCGGATTATGTAAATGTATTGAAAATTAAATTCAAAAAGTCGAATCTAATTATTCAAAACAAAATGAAACAGCATAGTGGTTCTAAGATTAAAGAGATAATAAGCAAGAGATTTGTTGTATTGATTTAAAGGAATCCATTTATCATTGATGAGATATAATTTGCTGATAAACTTGAAAATCTAGAACTTAGGAAAAAAACTTGTTTAGCTCATGAATCTATGGCATAGTGGTTTAACCTCCATCAATACAGTTTCAATTTTTTCTAAGATATTGAATAAAAATATACTACTCAAAACGAAAAAAAAGAAAGAAAAATAGGATGAAATGACCCAGCAATATTGTCAAAATGCATGACTATATAAAAATGAAAATATAAATGATAATAAACTAGCACTTTTATAAATAACTATCACATAATCGATAATTCAAGAATATAACACTAAAATGAATATTTTATTTGATTTCAGTATCTTTGACTATGTCAACACTTCGTGTCTGATTCAAGACGAGATGATCGATTTCTTGATATAATACAAGGAAATCCGAGAAGAGTCGTATGAGGTAAAAGACATTATGGAGCGTGATCCAGAGTATCAGGATTACTTCATTGGCGTTGGCAGCAGCGCTCTGGACTCCTTGGTAAAACAGGAACCAATCCAGGAACTGGGCCAGGCGTCAGCTTCAGTGCCAATTCCCGGCGGCCATCGTGGCTGCAGAGGCATCTACGACCAGTTCTCGCCCTCGCCTCTTACCAACCAATCAAGTTGGGGTATTCGTTTAGACCAAATGGATTCTCCCTTCAAACTTGACAGCGACCCTCTTGAGTCAGCCCTCAAGATGGAGGACGACGACATCTTCCAGGTGGACAAAGCTGATCTCATCCAAGGACCGACTCTCGCTGAACTCAACGCTAATGACGACACCTTATTAGGCGATTTGAACTTCGATGATCTGCTGCTGCCGGAACAACGGATAGATCCATCCAAAACTACAGAGATGACAAACCCAGCAAGTTCAATGTTTGGAGGTACCGCTGCAACTTTTGGCGGACCGAGTAGTTTCCCTCATTCCACGCAAATGTTTCACAGGAGTTGTCCTACTTATGGGAGCAACACGAGCTTCAACATCAACGGGGGCATCAATCTCATCGACAATTCAGACCCAGTCAGTCCCTCTTATCCAAGTCCAGAAACTAGTAATATTGCAGGTTAGACTTTTGCATTTCTTAAAATATCTTGGATTTGAATATAAACTGAAGTTTAATAAAACTGAGAGCGAAGCAAAAGTAAAAAGATGAGAAAAAACTGGCATTTAAAAAAATGGATGAATTATTTGATGAAATGAATTTTTATACTGAAAGAATGAAGTTTGTTTTGAAAAATTAATTTGATTTTAGATTGCGTTTTATGAATAACTCGGTTTATAAAAAAAATGGAAAATGTGTGAATAGTGATATTTCATTACTTTAATATGAAATCACATCATCTCATGCGTGGGATAGGAATTGATTCTTTCAAAGTATATTTGTTTAATTGACTGAAATATGAATTGAATTTAGAACATAATTCAATAGATTTACAGTTTTTAGACTACTAATATTTTTATCATTTTTTTCGATCAATAAAACAATAAGAGTAATTTGACATGCTAAATTACCCTTCAATTGCAACGAGAGCTCAACAAAAAGATCTATAAAAACGTTATGAATACTCTCATAGCTTTTCATAATCTAATAATAGTTACATCAGATGCGCCAAATTTGATACATTCGTAATAATACACACTTAGTTTTTTATACAATAAGTACAATGTATCAGATAAAAATAATTATTATCGAATTTAATGACTTAGTATTTATATGTAATACAATTTTAATAATTTTTAGTTACATATTTTATATCTATATTATTTTTTATTTTTATCTTACAATCTACTATTTAGTAGACATTAATTAATGTAAATAGGGAGTTTTTATTTTCATTTCACTGACACTTTTTGTTACAATTAATTTGAATGAAATAAAAAATTTTAATTATTAGATTTTTAATTTGTACATTTTTGTTAAAATTTAAATATATGTTTATATTTATAAAGTTTATAAAATTATATAACAATATTTATAAAGCAGTATAATATAAATATTTTAAAAAACGATGGTTTATTATAATAAAAAAAAATTGAAACGTTTGAACAAATATAACTTATGACATACTTAATGGTCAATTTTGAAAATGAAAATAAATGAAAAATATTCGACACAATCATCAACACTAATGGTAATTTAAATTACAAATTCCAAAACCGCTCATGGCAGACGAGTGACTCAATGTAACAATATATAAACTTGTAGTGAATCACAAATTATTTGCAAATTCGCGCTCAGAAATAATCTGACAATTTTACGGTATAATAGAACAAAAGATAAAAAAAATATACTTCTTCTAATATGAAAACTAGCAACCATCGATCTCACAGCAATCACAAACATGTGCTATTTTTCTAGGAAAAATTTTCTTAAGCATATATGTCAAAGCATAATAGCATTACTGTGATTCAATTCAATCACAAACATACTATACATTAAGTAGATTATTTTAACCAATAACTTTTTACACTCTAATAGATGTTTTCATGAGAAAATGTTCTATCATAAATGGATTAAAATTCCATCACAACTTGTTTGTATATGACTTTCAGCTAATTGCATTCATTCATATAACGTATGCACACTAATCTAGAACGTAACGATAGCATCATAAAACGCGATTACAATAATCAATTTCACGTTTACATTAATCGAATATAACAAAACAAAATGAGACTAACACAATGATCAGTACTGTTATGCAACACCGATTTATCATATATCCACTTGATTGCATCACCTAATGAAATTATATTTAACAAATTCCAGTTTTTGCACTCAATGCTTTGACTACCAAATGTCAAATCCGAGATAATCAGCAAGAAAAAATAATCAAAACCACATGTTCCTACAATATTTGATAAATATTTATTTTTAATTGCACAGGAAGTTCTACAGCAAGTTCATCGACATCGCCGCACCCGATATCAAGGCCATCGGGACAGTCGACCTTACACGAGTTGTTGATGAGAAAAGCTGATACCCCTTTAAACAGTCCGATGCACAACCAGTTGGAAGCGACGATCCCTAGCTCGAGCAAGGCGAAAATTTCGCGATTATCCATGTCTGCGCCGACAAAGTCGATGGCTTTAGAGCAGTTCTGGGCACACAGAGAGCCTAGGCAGCATCTGTTAAGTACTGGCAGCCTTGCCGAAGGTGGCTCGACTAGTAGTCTGAGCACTGGAGGCGCCCTAAGTCCAGATCCACTCGGCCATTTAGACCCCTTAAGTCATGACGAGGGTTACGAAGACAGCGACGATGATAGCGAACATTATGATGATTATAGTAGTGATAATGGTAAAATTATTATTTTTTTATATTATTTTTTATTTTTATATTATTATGTAGAAAAATACTTTTTATTTTTACTTTGAGTCAATTAAATGTTGTGCAAAATCAAGCTAACGAAAGTGTATAAAAATGAAAAAAATATGTTTAATTTCATCGGTAATTTTTATGAATGGATAATTTGATTTAAATTACAATTTTAATCGCCTGATTTAAAACAGGGATTAATAAGATTAATCGTGTAATAAATATTTTCATGTATCGTTTTACATTACACAATTTTTTGTTAATTATATCTTACTTATATATAAATCATAAGCGAAAGAAAGTATTCTCATTATATAAACACCAAATCTGAAATCCCGATGAATGAACTTTCAAATAACAAGGATAGCTTTATTATGAAATATCAGCGTTTCAAGACGTGGAAGAAAAAGTTGAATTTGTATTTGGTTATTAAATAGGGAAGGGTGGATAAAGATCATTATTGGAATTTATTTCGTAATAGGCGATTAATTTGATTTAAATGAACTGATTAAAACTTATAAAAAGCCGTTTTAATTTGAATGTTTTATTTGAAAATTGTATAACACAAAAATGGTCGAATTATTGTTTCTTGATTGCAAATATTCAAGTTGTAACGAGCTAATGTCCTTTTATAACTCATTTTCATAATGAATTCTTTTATACAAAGTAACAATGCGATTAGAATTACATAACCACGATCGTTGTATAATGAAAAAATTAAGCGTCTAAAAAATTTGAACAATAATACTGAGTAACTAAAAAAATCTAAACAAGCGTGACTTACATATTATCATTTTTTTCAATATATATCTTTTATAATGCAATTAAAATATAGTAATTTTATAATTACGATATTGATTTTTTGAAAATTTAGAAATTTAAATTTTAAAATGTAATAATTATAAAAATGTTTAACTAAAGTTAATTATTTACTTTTAGATAGTGGAAGTGATGGTGAAGATCAAGGAGGACTGAGAGTAGGAAGTGAATCATCAAAAGAGCGACATTCTAAAAAAGAGCGATTTTTTTGGCAGTACAATGTTCAGGCAAAAGGGCCGAAAGGTCAGAGATTGGTGGCTCGAGCTCGATTAGAGGATCCGCATGTACTCAATGAAGCAACTGATCCTGTATTTAGTCCGCATTGCGCGTTGAGAGGTATTAAACACAGTGGCAAAGCTCGTAAAGGTGATGGCAACGATCTCACTCCAAATCCGCGTAAACTCTATAATATCGGCCGAGAACTTGATAAACTTGCGGCTATTATCAACGATATGACACCAGTTTCCGAGTTACCATTTACAGTGAGACCAAAGACGCGGAAGGAGAAAAATAAGCTGGCTTCGCGAGCTTGTCGACTCAAAAAGAAAGCACAACACGAAGCAAATAAAATCAAATTGTATGGTCTTGAGCAAGAACACCGTGAGTAATCAATAGTAGAGTTTATTTGTTATTGTAAGATTAAATGAGTGAAGATTAAAGGTAGATTATTTCTAGAATAAATTTTTTGTCACATATGCATAACAAAAAGTCTTAATATATTTATTGAGCCGGGAGTAGATATCATTTTTATAAGTCTAATGTATATGGAACATATGTACAGTTCATGAGTAGGTAGAATACTTATCTGCCCAGTAAACGGGACAGATAAATGAGAACTGTGCGTGTTGAGTCCACGTTAAGTTTAATGCTACAATATGCAGCCTCAAGTCAATAACGACTTGTAGGTATCATAAAGTGTCTTTTTGTTACACTTGTGACAAAAAATACATAGGCGTATCGCTTTGGATACGTAATGTATTATGAAAATGTTGATTATTCAAAAATGATTTGATTAAGTAAATTCTAAAAGAAACTTTTTAAAAACATTTATCTAAATATAATTCTTTGTTTCAGGACGATTGATACAGGGAATATCACAAATAAAGCAGACTCTAACCGCGAAGCTACGTGAGCAAAATCCAGAAAACCAAGAAGAACTAACAAAACAAATGGAAAAGCTATGTAAATTGGCTACTAGTAAGTTTTTTATCCTTTCAATGTTTTTTATTTGTATTCTGATATTTTGCAAACAAAATTTGATCAAAAGTATAGATCATATTTTTATATATAATGATATTTATACAATTTATCTGTTTATTTCACAGAAGTAAGAATTGCGAATCATTCAACGGAATTTGTGAATAAAGTGTTGGAAAAAGTGAAATCGGGAGTACCTGACGGAGGAATTGATGACTTTTAGTATATAATAATAAGAGCAATTGAACTCGATTGGATATTGTGTCGAGGCACCAAAGCTACGATGTACATTTATGTGCGCGCATGTATCATTGTTACAGCACATGTACACGTATCCAAGCAAAACATCAAATAGTTGAAAAGAATTTAAACATGAGTAAGAAAAAGATAACACTTAATTTATTCATTAATTTTAATGATCGCAGTTTTTGTGTGGTATAAACTTATGATGATTATCTGTGCTTGAGAGACGTGCTTTTACTGTCAACGTTTACTCCTGCATTTTTCATTACTTTTTGTTTTCTGCTTATATTTTAACAGATATTAATTGAAGGTTATAATTTAGGATATTTTTCTTGAACTCTTTTACTTTGTTTACTTCAAATTTTTGGAATCTTTTACATTTTAAATGATATGTTTTATCTCTGTTATTTCGAGGTGATAGCTTAGTAAGCGTTGAAATTTACTAATTTTGTCTAAAATAATTTTACAATTATTAAGGTATTTTTGGTGAAAATTGATAATTACTGAAGAATCACCTTTAGTTATTCATATTAATTAAATATTTTAATATTCAAGTTTGTTAAGTTTTTATGTATTTTTCTTTTCATGTAAGAATGTAGTTATAACTATTTATGTATGAAATCAAGTAATAATAAAATAGATATTCTTATAATTATATTTCTGATGATAATTGACACTTCGCAGAGTTAAATTTAGAAACTAACGAACGCTCGTCTCTTAAGTACAAATCAGCGGCTGACTCGGTCTACCTCAAAATGAAACGCTATACCTGCATAAAAATGTTTGAATATGTTTAATATCGATTTATATATGATACCTATAAATAATGCAAATGCAGAAATAAACTGTTATGCAAACATCCATACAGACGATTTCTCGTTGTTAAAATTTCACGACTCAAAGTGAAATTTGATTTATTGTTGTTAACTGCACCGAGAACAGAAAACATATTTTTTAACAATGTTGAATATATAAACTGTTACAAACTATATTTGTAACAATGAATATTCAAATCACTAACTTCAAATTGAATAGATTACATAATTTTTGCTCGATGTAGTGTTAAAGTTTATATGTAAATAAGAACGTCTGTATGAGTGTGAAAAACATTGTATTTTATATTGTATACTTGTATAACAAAAATAGAGGGGCGGTATTCCACGATTAAAATTAAGGAAAACATTACTCAGTATCAGATGAAAATTTCATATTTGAAACTTTCACACCAAAGATAATACAGAAAATATTTGTATGTATAAATTTTACCTTTTTCTTTTGACAGTTCAATTTGTATTTAAAATAGCTAATTCAAACAATCACTAGAAATAATAGTTGCAATATTTTTGGACAGTTTTACCGTTTAAACTTATTTTTCCAGCATAATCCTTGTATAATGTCAATGATGTACAATTAGTGGTAAACTGAAAAATAAATGAAAGTAATTTATAACATTTAATTCAATGTCATATTGATTGTTTCTTCAAAATGAAATTGCAGTGCAATATAAAAATTAATGAATGCGTGCACATTGGTGCGCGAAGCTAATTAAAATATAATATTAGTACACGTTTAGTGCCATGTAACTTGTTTAATCAAAATTATATGTATACGAATTGAAAAAAATAGAAGTGTTGAAAATTATTGAACAATTACAATGTATATAAATAAATGTATGATATTGTTGAATGTGTACAATGTAAATGTTTCGAAATGAGCCAATAGATATAGATAAAAATCAATATATCACTATTATTTGTTTTATCATAATTTTCGTTATTGCGAAGTAGCAATTTTTTTCGAGAAATACCGGCCCTTATATTAAGCGTAAGAAATTATATAAATGTAATGCATAAGAGGAATTTCGGCTCTGGTAGCGATTCCTGTCTAAAAGTTTATACAAAAAGAGAGAACGAGAGAGAGCGAGAGAGAAAAATAAGTTTGATTTTGGGATATATTTTATTAATATATGAGACATTGTCACTTCAAAAAGTAGACAATCATTTTATTGTTTGATCAGATAATTCGAGTTTGAAGAATATATTTTCAAATGGAAAAGGAAAATGATTGCACTTTTTATAACAATTCCTCATATTTAAGTCTGATTACACTGTTGTCACTCCGATGTCAAAGCAAATATTTTAAGATTTATTATGATAAATAATTTTAGTGTGAGCTAGGCATATGCAGATACATTTTAAAAGCAAATAACTGTTTCTCTTAAAATTTGTTGTGCCATATTATTCTAATATTTTAAGAGAATAATTACTGTTATTGTTATATTATATCCAATTGTTGTCATAAATAATATTTTATTACTTCGCAGATATAATTTAATTTGTATTAACATCTGTAATTAACTTCTATAGTAAAATAACTTTGAGGATAGTTGTCTGAGCATAAATGTTGGCATATGAAAGACAAATTTAGACAAAGCTTCCATAACTTGATATGTCTAGCTCTTTCTGGTAAGCGTAGTTTAGATAATTGTAATTTTGATGCTCGTTATTCATACTGCGATACGTCAATTTTACATGCCTATATCTGTAAACAAAATCAACGAACTTTTTCCATCTTGTGATTTCATGTCAATGATACCTACTAAGAAAGCAACCTGCACAAACAAAATATTTGAATCACTTCGCGTTTGTTTCTTATTGGCGAACTATTTTGAAAATTAATCACAATTCAATTTGCAAAATTTACAAATAAAACAATAATTCTTGATACAGCAACCTAAGAAGATCGTTAGTTTTAGTGATGTAAATATAAAATATTGTATCGCTGAGAGAGATAAAAAAGACTTAAAATGGTAACTGATGTCGGTTCTGTATGAAACAAAATTTCAATTAATTCGATCTCCAAAGGACATTTATTTTTGTAATAATATATTGATTTACGTAAATAATGAAACTTTTAACTTGAAGTGATTCAGATTGAAAAGCATCTTTGAAATTTCAACTTTTATGAAAAAAGAAGTATATCTTGCAATATGATTACTAAAATAGTAATTTTGTAATCGCTTTCACTCAAATAAAACAGCCATTAACTTCTTTAACACGCAGTTAATCGCTGGATAATTTGTAAATAACCTGAATGCATGAACATTTGTCCACCGAGTAATATGATTACTTCAACATTTGAAAAACTGTGCTTTAAAAGTTTATATCACAAGAGGAATCGAATTAGCTTTTGTAGCGAAATAAACGAGTGAAAAACATAATGTTCGAAGGTCCTATTGATAAATGTGATGACAATACGATTATTTTCTTACAGTAAATATTTTTTACTTCGTATCAAGTAGTATTGGTCACAATGGAAAGTCAACTTTAAGAGAGCATACTGTTATCACTTTTATCAAAATTGACTATCCTCTTTGAGAACGTGAAGCATTGCACATTTTATTCCAGATGCAAAACACGTTTTTAATTCAAACAAATAGGAGTTTCACGCGGCCTCACATTAAGGGAGTGTTAATTAACACGAAACTCGTACTACCCGTATCACAAGTGTAATTATTTTGTCAGTTAAGGTCATTTTTTAAAATATAGCCGCTTAAATCATTTTTCCACAATTACTAGAAACACTAATTTAAACAATCTAATGGTTATAGGTTTTTTAAATTATTTATAATATAGCTATGGTGTCTAAATAATTTATCAAAAAACTATTTGATTATAATTTAAGTTAAGTTCCTTCTACTAAAATTAATCAGAAAACAACTATTGAGCAAAGTCTATTGCAGAGAATAATTCAAAAAAAATATTGCATAATTTTTTATAATCAAAAAATCTTGTTTCACGTGTGACACGGTACATACGGGTAGAACG
This sequence comes from Psix sp. ZL-2020, assembly GCA_022817045.1. Lineage (NCBI taxonomy): Eukaryota > Metazoa > Arthropoda > Insecta > Hymenoptera > Scelionidae > Psix > Psix sp. ZL-2020. The sequence goes on from JABFQD010005766.1 coordinate 9,713, forward strand.
AGGTAGTGTACCTACGCAGTATACCAAAAGAGGTACATTGCTATTTGTGACATGATAGACACTTCCCATACTAAATCAGACGAAACAAACAAAAAGATTATTGTGTAGTTTTCTAGCAGGTTTTTGCGTTTAATTTAAAAGACAAAAATACAAAAAATAAACTGCAAAGAACGTGTGAGTGGGAGAGAAAGACACAAGTCTATGATGTGCATTGATGTATATAGCGAACGATCTTTTATGTATATTCTTTTGTAAAGTGAATTTCTATGACGTAGATGACTAGTTTGATTCAAAGTTATATTTTTTTAACGAAGTTTTACACAGATTGAAATACCAAACAGAAGTTCGACAGGGCGATATAAAATATAAGACATGATTGTGAATGATACAAGAAACTGATTTCGATTTTTATTTAATTTTGTAAATATTTTTTTCATTTATTTTTCATACTACTTTTTTTCTTTTATAAGGTGTTATGGTATTTTATTCACAGGTTATGTATATTCAATGTTTTAAACTATACATGTGTATAAATGATTATACATCAATTGTAAAAGTTTATTGTGTACAATAAAATCGTGGTCAGTTAAAAATAAGGCATTCAACTTTATTACTGATGACGTAACCATTGAATCTGCAGGAAAAAAAGAATGTTTCAGAAAATAAAAAATAGACGACATACTG
>JABFQD010005767.1:0-10396 GCA_022817045.1 Psix sp. ZL-2020
TTTACAAAAGTAAATATTTATCAAATTTCATCATTTCCTTAAATATTATTTTTATAATCTAGAAAACTCATTCAAATAAAAAAGGTTAAACAAATAACAAATTATTATTCTTTATTCATTATTGAATAATGAATAATAAAAATAATTATATACATTAAATTAGGTTTATTTGATAAAATGTATCTTTTAAACAATTAATGTTTATAGTTATACAAAAATTACTGAACCACATAGCAAAATTTAATCGAATAGTAATACAAAAGTATTAACTTGTTAGTAAAATGTAATATTTTTTTATTAAATTTGGCTTTGTGTTCAGTAATTTGTTTATAAGTCGTGAATTTATTCTATAAAATATCTTGGTAATTTATCAACAGATTAATGATATTCATTTTTTTTCTGAACTGAGACATTTATTATAAAATGCTTGGTAAATTAGATTAAAATGTATCTTATATTTTGTTACGATTTATCTTAAAAACTTCTTCTATTTTTTACTATAATTATCGTAAACTTTTTTACGCGTGAGAAAAGAAAAACCTTTATAAAGATAGTTTAATTATAAAGCATTATAAAGCTACTTTAATTAAAATTTTAATATTGATTGAAGAAGTTTGAACTTCCAGATAAAAGATTGATTTTTATATTTCCAATTGTTAAATAAATACAGAAACTAATTCCTACAATTATATACATTAGAATTTGACTTACATATTAATCTGAGCATTAATCATTATTTCGATTCATTAAAATTGAAATTTACGCCTGATGATTAATTATACATAATGAATAATTCAAAACATAAAGTTAAAAACAGTGCATAATGTCTAAATAGATTGTACTGTATGTTAATAAATATTATTCCAATAACAAGATTTATGTGAAATAAAAAATAAAAATATACATATGGCATTAAAATTATTTGCACTCCAAACAATTATTTTGTCATAGCTTTATACACAAATAAAAAAAATATACATTAATTGATATTTTGATAGTCAAATAAATATGGAGTATACATATGAAGAACCAATTTCAACTATTATCGAATAACTGATAAAAGTTACTCAGCCGGTTGGTATTACTTTTTTCTTATTATTTCATTATATATAATATGATTTTTCTTTTAGTCTTTGATGTGCAAACAACTTAGTCATTTTCATTAGTGATTTTTATTTGATTGATAAAAGATTTATATTATATATATATTCCCTTATGTTATTAATTTTGAAATACAAATCGTAATTTGAAAATGAGTAAAATATCTATTCGTTAGAGTCGACAAATGTTTCACCTATTATCGATCTATTTTTGCTTTGCAAAATAGTGAAAGATTAATAAATCATCGAAAACGATATTTTAAAAAGTATAATTTTTTGCTGTATATTATAGTAACGCACAAAGCAATGTCAATGTATTGGCGCATCGATTCTCTATGAAGGATACCTTTTATTAAAATGTACAAATATGAGCCAATTCTGAACGTGAGAATTCTAAATACTGACACCAAATCTACTCGTTAAATTGCTTATTAGATTACTGATACTCGATGAATTGTTGTATATATTCATTCTATTAAAATTAATGACTTAACCGAAACACTATTAATTATGACATTAATCGGCTTAAAATTGTCCCTCATAGCTTAAGAGAAATTAACAAGTTTAATTTCGTGTTTTACGCTATATCAGATTTTTTAATGAATATTAGGTAATAAAAACCATATTGAAAGTCGTGTAACATTTAATACATTGTAATTATAACTTTTTAATTGTAATTCAAATATAATAGCGTTGTTTTCCTTCATATTCATTTATTATAAATAATTGAATTTTTATTATTCCATCATAGAAGTTTTTTTAATTGATAACAAAATTATTCATTTTATAGTAAATTTGGTTTATTTAATAAAAAACAAATTAACATATAGAAAAGCTGACACAAAATTACACAAGTTTTTTTTGAATAAGTTTATGTAACTACCAAAAACAAATTCGCTTTTTATTTTATGTACGAAAACATAGAATAACATTATCCATTATTTTATTTTTTAGAGCTATGATAATAATTGCAATGATTTAACATAATGCGATATTATTATAAAGTAAAGGTTAATAAAGATATTGTTTATATCTGCATAAGAAATGTGATTTCGTGTCCTGCAAATGTAAACAAAACAGATTTTTCACTGAATAGGGATAAAAAAATGCAAAAGAGTTAGGCATAATAAACTTTTTAAAATACTGCAATGTCCGAGAGGTGAAATTAAAATGCAGGAAGATAATTTGATAAAACTAACAAAACTATGATTTCTTATAGAGCTAATTTTTAAACGTTTTTATATTTATCATTTAATTAAATCAAGAGTTTTTATTACATTTAATAGACTCACTCTTATTATATAACCAACTCCTAGGTCGGACGATTGTGTAGAAAATAACGATTTGAATATAATACTTTCTGTAATAAATATATATCAATTTCTTTTCTTCTTCAATAAGAACTTACGATTTTGATTTCATAGTAATAATCTTATAGAATCTAATGGTATTTAGATTTTGTAATAAAAAATATATTAAGTGATTATTTTATTCATCGTCTTTGGTTTTGATAATAGGCTATGAAAATTGAAATCTTTTTACAAAAGAGGCATGCATTGTACATTCAACTTTCGTTTAACTGAAACGCAATCACACTAAGTCGCTTCGAAATGAAATTGTTTTAATCTTTAAATGGCGCACGCTGCTTCTGACAGTTTTCCAAATAGATTGTTTTTCATGAATAATTTCGTGTATTATTCACTTAATTGAACGCAAAACGATGCAATGTCGCTTAAACAAATATCATTATGTGTTATTGTTCTGTCAAAAATTTCACTTTATTACTGTAATTACTTAGCACTCAAAATTAGCTCTTGTCACTTACAAAATAGTATTTCAAATAAGCGAATGACTCTGAGATTCATTATGGTGACAAAGTAAGCACAATTTTTGTCATTAATTTACCTTTTTGTTAAGGAAAATGAATGTCTTTCGAAATCAAGTAAAACTGATTTATCATATTTATATTTTGTTATGCTGTTATTCCGTTAAAGCGCAGCTATTATGTTCAAGAATTCTTATATTGTGTCATTTTTTCCCCTCTATAAATAGCATTTTTCCTTAGCTTGTACAAAGATATAACATTAATCTATATATTTTTCACATAATTAAATTGAGAATTAAATTCTGACATAAAAAATAACCGCTAGAAAAACCTGACAAGTAAACTTAACCTTTTTAAAAAGTAAGAGGCAGATAAACTTCTAAGCCGATGAACTTGTCCGACTCAACATTGACGTCGGCAGAGAGAGCAACAGTTGCAACCATTTTTCGAGCATGTGCTATCTTTTACAGTTCACACATTTCACGAGTACTCTTTACCTACACAAACAATATATTCCCGTTGTTTTTCATTCGCAACTATTCATCTGCTTGTAAATATGATTTATTTCCCACTTCTTTGCAAAATAACAATGCAATCATTCTTTTCTTGAATCATCTGCAAACTCGTTGGACTTGAGCTTTTGTCTAATTGCGTTTTATTGTTCATTTTACTTTCATATTATTTATTTTGGTGCTTTATGTGATGAACGTTTTAATGTAAAGCTTTGAGATGCTCTCTTTTAAAGGTGAGCGACTGGAACAAAAGTAGTTTTCGTATCTTGCAAATTTCCTCTGAGAGATAATCTGATTAGACAGTAGATGTATAAAATAATTGGAATGATCAAAACGATAAAAATAATGTTACAAAATTGTTTATTTATCGCCATATTAACAATTCTGCCGTTTTGGTCTTCACGTATTATATTTTTTAATCACTTTAGACAATTAATGCATGGATTATGGATAGTTTCAAAGTTTTGCATATTTATGATGTTTGATTGATGTTGAAAATGAGTCAAAAGTATTGAACATAAAACAGTAATGAAAACATAATCAAATGCTTTTTTATTTGTCAGCATCAATGCATTCTTTCTTATTTGAGCATTCAAAAATTGCAATTTGTTGCAACATTTTCCGGAACAACAGATTATGTTACATAAATTCGCTTGTTGTATCACAGAGAGGAGCATAAATAAACTTTTATTCTATGGCATGACAGGCTAAAGTAATATTTTAAATTTGTTGAAAATGTTTCATGGCAAAATTTAACATCAATCTTATTGTTTTTCGTAATAGTGAGTGTAATTCGAAAGCAAAGTTATCAAAGATGCCATCGATTTTACTGATCAAATAAGAAGGGAATGAAACTTTGAAGTAAATATGTTGTATCATTTATGTCTGCTTAACTAAAATTCAAATATTTCGCCAAAATGCTTCAGTTTTATTGAGTTAACTGAGAAATTGGTATAGTGAAATGTATAATATGTACGCTTCGCTTGGATACCAAAAATAACGATAACTCAATTATATTCCATAACTGGCAAAAACGATAATAGGACATCAGTGAAATGTTCAACTTTTTTTAAAACATATAAAACTACAAAAGTGAACACTAAAAAAGGAAAATAATAGAAGTAAATATTTGGCTTGATTAAACGAACAACTTATTTTCGCATTTCTATTATTCTATACATTTTCTGAAGATTTACAAACTGCTATATGAATAAATTATTGGTAGTTATTTATTTTCCATTAATTGTATTACTAATTCCTGTGATCTAATCGAATCAGTTCGACAATAGAAATAAATTTATTTTAATTAAAAAACTCGAGTAAGAAACGAACTATTGGGCTTACTAAGGCTGTCTGTATTGGATATTCAAGTTGTGATTAGGATGCCTGAATAAGGATCTTTAGTTGCTAAACTAATTAAAGAGAATTTAAAATGAGTATAATATATCGTTTGGAAAATTCCCCTTACAAAGAACATTTTTCATTTAATCGAAAATAACATTTATATTTGTGATTTTGTACTCAAATTAAGTGAAGACTTATTTATTTTAATGAATAATGAATAGCATACAAATAATAACTAACAATTTAACAAGTTTTAATTTAGAGCGTTCTTCTTAAAAAGGAGTAGAATATATATTATTGAAAAAATGATCGTAGTTTGATCTTTTGAATCAGAGTCGTTTAGAGGTCTGTATAATTACTGTTATATAAGTGTAAAAACCGTTTCTAATGAGCTGATTGAAGTGTCACAGTAAACTAAGCATGGACGAAATGGTCATTTCAATTTATTTAATGAAATCCTGATCATTTTTGTATTATACACAGTCGTTGTTGAACTTGTTATATAAGCTATCAATAAAGATGTATATTTCAATAAACAAACATTTCGCTGATAATATCGTACTTTAATTCTTTTCTGTTTATAAAATTATTATGCTTCGCCTGTTTATACATAACTAACCTAGCTAGGTATTATGCCAGGTTAACCATATCGTTGACTTGTTCTACTTTTATCCGACGATGTGGTTCATTTAAGCTTATACATCAAGTACCATTTTTAGATAAACGACAACGTATCTGGTATTTACACGTTTTGATGAACCTGTGACAAATATAAGACGAGAATCGAGAAGTTAGCCAACCGTGAGAAGTTAACTAGATAGAATATATTCGATACAGCTGTACCATTTGATGAATAGGCTATGTAATATATTAAACTTGCGATAGACTTAAAGACGATCCTCATATCAATGCTGAACATGTTTAATTTGGAATTTTTACTTTTAGATGTGAACAGATATTGATAATTAATACTTGAAGGAGAAAACGTCATCTTCAGAATGAAAAAAATCCACTTTACCTTTTGTTTTGCTTACAATCTAATAATAGTATTAAATCTTAACCCATTTCATGCCATTGATGTGAAAGAGTGTTATTGTATAATCTTATCATTGTAAATTAAATTCAGAACAAATTCAAAAAAGTATTGTTTCAGTTTTGACATGTAATAAAATATCTTTGTCAATAAATACTACTTTTATTGATATTTCAAGTTTAATATTTATTATAAAAAGTAATTGATTTTTAGAGTAAACGGCTTGGGTAGAAATAAAGACAGTTGTATAGGTCAGATTAAAGGGAAAATATAAGAATCATACTTCTTCATTTTTATATGATATTTGTATTTAAATATAAGCACATTTATCATAACATCATTTGTAGTTTAGATGTCTTTTAAAATTATCGCAAAAAGTATAAACGTATTCAACATATATTATATATAATAATTGAAAAGATGCGTGCATGACAGTAATGAAATATGTATCAATGTAGTAACTAGAATTCAATCGCGTTTAAAAATATTTCTAGTTATTTATTGAAACTCATTACATTGCTTTCTATTTTGTCTAAACTCAATTAAAATCAATTTTCAACATAGATAGCGAAATTTAAGTTATTAGTTCATGTATTCTCTTTTGAATTTTAAAACCTTTCGAATTTAAAATTTAATTAGAGAAATTGAAATATTAATTAGCTTTTAACAACAGGGATACAAGCCGTTATAAGTAGAACATATTTTGCAAATGTTTTATTGAAATTATTTACCATATGTTTCATGCTCAGAACCAAATTTTGTGAAAAAAAAACTTGTTCAATCATGAAATCATTTTTACGTCTCGAACACTTTTTATATTAGTGGAAACTAATAATAAAATCGCAAGACTTGTTTTCAAAAGCAAGTTGAACGAGTCAATTTTTTCGGCTGCAGGAATTTTTGTCTCTAATATGTTGGTTGTGATCTAATTTTGAAAAGTTGTTCTTTCTATGCAGTCTTCAATTAATCGTTTTATAATTTATGAACTTATGTCATACGGAGAATACCGACGGTAATGATATATATCTTACACTGACAGGTCGATGTCAATCTAGAAGCAAGTATTTCCTGCTCGTGTTCTCTTTGCGACATCGATTCTGATTCATGCTTGTTTGGCGCGAAATCGGTTTTGATTCGTGTTCGTTCGGCGCAATATGCATCCGTCGGATTCGTCCTCTGCAACACCTCCTCTACTTGGTATTTATTTGAACGACATATTTTTGGCGCCATACATACGTTAGTGCGAAATTCAATCGAATTATACAAGCGCACTAGTCATCCAATTCATGTTGGATCAGCAATTTTATTTTTCTGATCACGTTTTCAAACTTAGCGATGCGTTCGAAACTTATTATGCCATTTTGTATAAAGAAAAGAGGAAAATCACACCGGAAATGTAAAGTCACAATAAGTCATGCAATTTGTCAGAGTTATACTTTCATTAACTTGTTTGAGTCTTCAAAGAAAGGTTATATCAAAAGAGTTTTTAGCTTCTATATTTGAATTAGCCGAAAGCAAACGAGGAGAAAAGCTCAAGAAATGAACAATAATATCGCAGAGATAAATTACTTTCCGTAGCCATCTAGTAATGAATTACTTAGCGAGTTGAATACGTGAAGGATTTCAGATCATTAAATGCCCAAACGTGACTGTAAGGCCTGCGGGAAAAATCGATACGTGTCGCAAGTCCGCTACGGTATTTGCAACATTCGTGAGTGGTCAATAGAGTGCAAATAATAATTACTAATTAAATATCTACAGCGCAGGTAATAATTTCTATGTTTTTCCGATAATGCATGAACAATCCGTTGGAGCCCACTCGGCGCGCTACTGTGTTTCGCAGAAGAGACCCTTTGAATCTCAATTTGAATTTTGATCTCACATTCTACACTATTAGCATGGACACAATTTGGGCTCATGATGCTGCTTAATGGTGTTGATATTTACGTTGCAAAAATATCTGCTTTATTGATTTGGCTTCCTGAATTTACCTCTATTTTTGTTGCTTTTTTATTTTAAATTAAGGGACGTAAAAATGAACAAAAAAATATTGAAACAATAACATAGCTAGAACATGTAACAAATCATTATTTGAAATTTAAGAAGAAAAAGTAGAATATTTTATTGGATGATCAAAATATATCTTTCATTAAATGATTTTACTATGATTGCATAGTATGACTTCAAAAACAAAATTTGAAAATATCCATTTCAAACGCCATATAAAATCATAACATATTTTTATAAGGTACTTTTATTATAATATTATTTATTTCAAAAACTCTAATTTATATTAATAACTTTACAATCGTTGGCGAGAATAGTTCTTGTGGTGCTTTTATTAGATATACTTTATACAATAATATTGAATATTGCTATTAGAAATATTAACATTGTATACACTTCTAAAGAGACGAACCTTAAGTTGAGGAATATTTTCACGCCACAAATATTTTCATTAGAATGTTTCAATAATATGAATAAATTGTATGAAGTCATGATTGTTTATCATAGGGTACTTTATTCAGGCAATTTTTACAGTTCGCAAACAATTTTGAATAATTGTTAATATATTACAATAATTTCAATGGAAATGAAAATTCACATTACATGATAAAAAATTGTCTTCCAACATTTAAAATTAAATCAGTGGTTTAAGAATAATTATAATTGAGTCTTAATTACTTCTTCATTTAAAAGTGTCGTGATTTATTTTTGATATTAAGTGTTTTGAAAACGTTGGTCATCCTTAAATTAAAATCTTTTTTATATGCTAATGTTACATAAAAAATATTTAAACATTATATTGTTATATGTAAATTATATATATCTAAGTTAGGAATATAAATATAATATAATTTCTGGGTAAGAGAAAAAAAATATGATAAAGAAGTTTAAGTTGTTACATTAAAGGAATGTTAGTTAAAAAACATTTCAGTTTATTTACATTTTGAAAGGGTTAAATAAATTTTTATTTTGAAAAATTTAAATGATATTGTGCTGTTTAAACCGTACAAGTATTTTGCTGAATAAAAAGGAACATATTATGTGGCTGAAGCTTAACACCCGCTGACTAAAATATATTCTATTTTTTCCATGTTAGATAAAAGTTCTAATTACTACTTTTGCTTCTCTAAGCGCGATTTTGTAGCTCAATTTCAAACGTGTATAATTAAAACAAACACATTCATATCTTCATTCGAAAGCCGATAAAAAACTGTTCGGATACAAATTTATTCTTTATAATTAGACATTTTGGGATTTCAGATACGAAAATCGCATATTTAGGAATAAAAGTAGTTTTACCTAGAAACGTAGAAACCTCTCATAGGTTTTTTGATCGTAGGATGTAGATAATTTGTTCGCATTTTTTATCCATATCTAAACCGGAAAAAACAATATTCCAGAGAATGTTAAGGGTCATTCACATATAAATTGTATATAAATAAAGTTATTTGGTCGTTTTTCATGTTACATAACATCTTCTTAACAATATACGGTCACTGCAAAAAAAATGTATAAAACTTTCATTAATTATTAAATCAATTTTGGACGCATGGACAGACAGGTAAAATCTGAAAAATGATTAATAATGAAAATTCATCATCTGAAGACTTACATAACAATGCAATTAGTAAATAACATTTAGTTAACTCGAAATTGCAAAAATTATCAGTAGTTTTCGTTTCGATTAAAAGTTGTGTAAAATTGGACGAACTCCTTTTTACAGTATATGTTATGCTAATTATATTAATTTATTTAATTTAATTTAAATTTATAACTAAATTCAAATAATTAACAAAAAAAGTATATGTAAGTATAAAAAAATTCTTATGTTGAAAATATTTGTAAAGTTACAAATAAAATTAATAAGATGATATATTTGATTTTATTCATACAAACGAAGTAGGTCAGCTGTTAGTGATAATATGCTTTCTACAAAATCTTTATGAAGCAATGAGTTTAGTACATTTTTTCAGTAATAATATTGAAAAATAGAACATTTTGAGTTTATAAAAGTTTATTTCAAATAAACTTTGTCTATTTATCTTCACCTGTCAAATTATTTATTTGTAGAAATTGTCTAAAATCGGAATTAAACTTTATCAAGATTATAGAAAAAAATTATAATACATAGAAACGACAGAAAACTTTACACGTCGGGCTGGTCAATGTGTGGATTATGGCGAAGAAAAATTAATTGTAAGATCATGAATAATATTATTTAAATATTCATTCATGTATAGAAATAAATAACGTAACTAGTAAGAATAATATGTAGTCCGTGATAGTAGTATTGTTTCATAAAATTATTTTGTCCGAAAAAATATATTAGTATAAATAAGTTTTGAAAAATCAGCATATTTTCGTTGACAGACTTTAAATTGTTAAATTAACATTTTACATGTATATACTTAATCGATTAATAATTAACCTATTTAAAAGTTTATGCAGACAATATGATTAAAACTATTTGAAAGTTTCACATTTTCAAAGTTTCAAATCTTTTCGATTTAATGAATTATCATTGTAATTGTGTAATTATGATGTATTGACTTACAAATCTATTTAGTTTCATTTA